>CAJNIZ010045817.1:7435-25477 GCA_905231905.1 Symbiodinium pilosum
CGAACTTGTTAGAAAGCAAACGCTACCTTCCGTGATTTTTCCGGCCCGGCGAGAAGGTATTATTGCCACCCCCTTTACCTATTATTAGCTACACATGCCCATTATGGTAACTTAATTTAAGTTCCTTAACAGCAACCCAGTTGAAAGCAGAGTTCCCGCACTGCCCCTTTTCCTAAAGTCATGCGACATGAATCCATTTGTTATGGCGTCTGCGCCTTAATCCTATAGACCCCTGATTAATAAACCTCCTCCCTTTAAGGGCCTGAATATCAGGTTCCTTGGTCCTTGATGTAATCCCTATTAAGGGGGACGGGGTTTATTAATCACGGGTCTATATTGCCATCTCAGCGGAACTGGACACATCTGAGCATTCTCTGAACTCTTTAAAGGGGCTTTGTATGAGGGGTTATATAGGGGACGACTACAGGGGTAATGAAGGTGGATACTATGGCTCATCTGATTGGAGTCAGTGTTAAGTCTTCCGATTTTTTGATTGTCATAGGGATTGTCTTTCAAGCTGGATTTTTCATGCGGCTTAAGGGCTAGACTCCTCATACACAGCTTTTTGATATTTCCCGCCCCTTCCACCCTGTAATTACAACGCTGAACTTCCAAATCTTGCAGTGCTGGATCATAGAACTTCAGATCATTACATGTAGCAACGCAGCTGAGCGTTTCTCAGGTTCCATCGGTACCTGGACAAGTTCTTGCTAGTCGAATTCCTTACTAATTCCGCGATCGCCTCCCAGCAGCTCGTCGAAGACACGGAGGTTGGTGGATTCTTTTGCAATCTTGATTTAAGTTATACTCTATAGTGCCCAATCTCAATTTGAACTGACTAGAATGCCCAATTAGCTTGAAGGAAGATTCCTTAATTTGGAAGCAGGGCTCCTTGCATGCCGGGGAGTAGGGGTCTTTGCTTCATAGAACAGCAGTTCTAAAGATGTACCAGCAACATTTTTCATTTATGTACCCAAGAGGAGGCTGGGTAATTCCTTCAGGAGGTGCTGAGGGGGAAAGGAATACACTGCGCCTTTAACCTAAACCCTACTGGGAGTGTCGGGGGCATTTGGTAAGTAGGTAAATAGGTGGGATTTCTGGAGTTATTCTGAAGCTGCTGGCTGATGGGCGCTGGAACTATACTCACTAAGCCCTCATAACCCTCCAAGTAGAGATTCCAGAGCTGAACCCTTCTTTGGTGCTGGCCACTTTTCGGGCACAGCCTCAGACAGCACTTTGCGCTTAAGGCGCAAACTTGAATCTTGGCTTTGGAAACCTGCCTTCCTGAAGAGACTTCCATATAAGTATATGCTCACTGGGAGACCTCTCATCTTTGGAAGCTACTCTTTTCGGAGATGGCCCAGAATGGGGTGGTTCCAAAAAATCGGGGTCCAGTTTAGAGGTATAAGGATTATCGCATGCTGGAGCACACAGCGGGACTTTTTTTCTCCTTCGGAATGCCCCTAATTTTTCATGCATCTGGTTCACTTGATTGGTCAGCTGCGCTCCCCACAGTTTCTTTGACCTTTACAACCCACAGCCCTTAGAACTGGCAACCCATGAGCACAAGTTCCTTGAGCATCTAGATTTCCAGCAGCATTGCGCAAAAGCTAGCGTAGTCTCTCGCCCTGAACTTTGCATATGCCTGGAATTCATGTATACTTTTACATGTACATATACATCCTACTTAGCATGCACATGCAGTCATACCTGTATGAAGGCATGAACCTCCACAGAACGTACGCGCGCTCTTTGAAACCCACAAAGCAGAGCTCCTGCGGGGGGGTTGTTGCAGGAACTAGTTATCTAGTAATCCCCCGTATTCCTTATTTCCCCCGGACTCGCCAGCGTTCCCTGGTAACACACCTCCCTCTCAACCATCCCTCCTACCCTACACCTTAAACCTTGTAGCCTAAGCCCTAAACCTGAAATCAAATCCTAAAACCCTAAACCCAAAATTGAAACCCTAAATCCAAAGCAAGCTCTGAGGATCAGCTGCCTCCAAGCCCTTGGCCTTACCTCCGCACAGCTGCAGACGCTGCAGAGCTGGGCCAAGGAAGGGAGCGTACCTTGACAGACAAGGTAGACCAACATTGCAGGGATTGTAGAGGGATGATTTTAGGGTTTAGGAGTTGGGCTTTAGGATTTGTATTATAGTTTTGGGGAGAAGAATGGACCAGAAAAAGGAAGCTAGTGTTACATACAGGCTTTTAGGGTTCAGGGTTTAGGGGCCTGTTTAGGGGCCTCAAGAAGTACCGCTTTTATAGTAATACTGGATAATCAAAATGGAAAGTGGAAAATGCCATGGAAAATCCACTTATACAGGGTGTTATGCGGGTTGTAATGTAGCTGAATAACCATTACTTTTCCAGGGGTTGTAAAGGGATCAGTTTAGTTTAGGATGTCGGGTTCAGGGTTTAGAATTTACGGTTTTTAGGAATAAATAGGGATAATGCACCAGTAATAGAGGTTGATATGGAACGGAAAGTATATTGCGTGTAATCCGGGTTAAGGGATATAGAATGGCCTTCATGGGGTCAGTAATTGAGTGGATGTAGCAGATTATTGAAGTCGGGTCCCTCCAAGTAATTAGGGCTCCAGTAATAGGAACAGGCATACTAGTAATCATAATGGTAAGTCTAGAGGGTTTAGGATTCAGGGTGTATCAGCTTCTGGAATTCTTCAAGAGAGGCTATATTCTGGAGGCCGGGTTTAGCGCTGAGGTCTAAGGCCTAAATTTCAAGGATTCATCCGTGTTCAGGAGCTAATGTTGAGAGCGCGTGTTGGCTGTAGTTTGCATTTTGTTTTCCACTATCCCCATATAACCCCTACAATCCCTATAGATTCCATGTTCTTTTCGGTTATCCCTAGATAAGCCGTCAGGTTTCGCTCCAGTTCTCTGCGGAGGAGCGCTGCGAATTCCTTCGTGAGGACAGGGCTGAGGCATGATTGAAGAAATATGGGGATTATATAGGGGATTATATAAGGGTTATATTGGGGTTATATTGAGGTTATATTGGGATAATGGAAAATAGAATGGAAACGACTATATTATATAGGATCATAGGTTCCCCAATAGCTCAACACTAAGATTTTTTTGCACAAGAGTTTCACATGAGATGTGGATCCGTCTGACGCGCTGCATGTGTGCATGTTGCAGATTCCTTCTCAGGATGCACGCCTTGAAATGCGTGTCTAGACCTCAGTAGGAGGAGCGGTCACTGTGTAAATGTAGGTAGCACTCCGGTGCAGAAATTCCGTGACTTCAAGACAAGTCAGAATGCAGCTTCAGTTCAACGGTTGGACCACGACTACGACCTGACATGTCTTACAGGGAGAAGTGCTGGGAATGATAGGAACTTCATGTAGAACCTACCCGTTGGCACCCTTAACCTACTACGGACACAGACTTAAAGCTGCAGACAGTGAGCATCCCGGCGATGACTGCGAGGAGTCCCGTGACATTGAGGGCCCACGGCGAGTGGAAGAGGCTCCTCATGTGACGGAAGGGTGGCAGTCCCTCGCAGATACGACGCATGTCGCATGTGAAATAGTGCGAAGCAAGGACAGGTAAGGGATTGTAAGAGGGCATGAATTGGAGAGAGGACCTAGACCTTTTTTAAGACTTAGGGTGTGGAGTTGTTGACTCCGAAGGGTGGCCTGAGAGTGCGAGGAACAAGGCGAATTGAATAGATTTACAAGTTCAGGTGTGAGGAATTGTCCGCTTTGTTTGTCTAGGGGTTCGGCGGTCCAGGACCCCTGGCGAGGCAATCTCTGCCAAGTTGCCATCCGGGTGTTGATGAAGCTTAGCGTGCCTTCAGCTACTTTATGCTATGGTCAGCACCAACCATCCCTAAATGGCCCAAAGTACGGAGCTTTACTGTGGGTCTGTTTTACGGAGGGACATGTGCTATGCACTCCTCAAGCAGCAGGGCTTTCCATTTTCTGGCGTCTTCCTCAGCGAGGTCTTCAAGCAAAACGAAAGTGGAATATTCTTCGGAGCCCGAAGCCCCAAACTCTACTTTTCCTTCTTGGAGGTCACCGTGGCGGGTGCAAGCAGCGTGGTTGCAGATAGCCATGGCGCAGAAGAGTAAGACTTCTCTTGCTCAGGAAAACTCAGATGCTCCGACCTCATGAACCAGTTGTATCAACTAAGCTTGCTTTCATGTAATCCTCCTCGGAAGGCAAAAGCGCCGCACTTCTAGAGCTCGATTTCTGCTTGCTCGGTGCTCAGGCGTTCGGGAGACCACCACCAAGGCCGCAATGTACATCGGCCGTTTCTGTTTAAAAGAGAGAGTGTTTTGGGAGCTTTGGAATATGTGGGGAAATTGTTGGAGTCCCGTAAGAGTTGTGTAGGGATCATATGAAGGAACGCCATGCGCGCCTTTGCCGCATCATGGTACTTTTTTCAGGGCCTTTCGGTGTTCAGGATCATTCTGTTTGTAGCTTTTGAAATCCGAGCCTCATTTTTGGCAATTGGGCATGTTTGTAGTTGTAGATGCATGGATGCATGTCAGCAATGTGAAGCCATTGAACACGGTGTGCACATAGGGGCTTTGATGAAGTGCAGCCGCCTCTACAATGCCAAATCCTGTCCTTGCAGCTCCAGGTGGTCACCACTGTGAAGGAACCTGGGCTGATTTCGGACCCTTATATTGGGGATATATTGGGGTATATTTGGGTTCTATTGGGGTTCTATTGGAGGAATATTGGGGTAATATTGGGGTTCTATTGGGATAAGCATTACGCAACAAGGATCCCATCATGCACTAAGGAGCAGGTTTGGGGCTTCAGTGTCAGCTACCAGCTCGTTGCATTTCGTGGCGTAGGCGCGGAAGATTTTTGCAAAAGGGCAGCGGTTCTACCCAAAAAGCTTTCCATCCTTGACCTTCCCCAAATGGGGGTTTCCCAAAATTAGGGCTACCTTTTGTTGGGGTCCCTGTAATAAGGATTGTAGTATATTGGGGTCTATATTGGGTTCCCCCTATTTTGGGAAACTACCAAATCCAGCTCTCAGACAGTCTAGGGCTCTGAATGAAGAGCGATCAGCTTGGGAGACTGCTGGTAGCCATCTTATGATAGATGTGCATAGATATACAAGGTTCTCTTTCTACCTCCACCATTTCAAGTCCAAGAATCTGAATTTTCCTTGCAGCATATGTCGCAGTAATGAAGGTCCCCTAGAATCTCAGAAAGAAAGCCTCAATTGTAGCCGCCTCAGCCAAAGCAGCTGGGAGGAGCTTCAGAAGAAGACCGCATGGTTTTCAGGAGTCGCAGTGGGAGAGTGGAGTGCTCTTGCAGCAATGGCCATTGCCAGTCTTGCTAGGGCCAGGGGCAGGTAGCCACGTGGTCCTTGTAGAGAAAGGCCTCAAATTGAAGCATGTCTTTCGAACCAACTTTCATTTCGGCATATTTCGGCGTAGATCCAGAATTGGGCGCTCGGGTCTGAGATTTAGTAGGTGCAGGGGTGGTAGTTCTTGCACGGTGGATTCAGAACCCACGGTGCAAAACGCAGGCAAAGCGCCAAGCTGTCATTCTCAAACCCCAGTCATACCATACCTATGACTGTGGCCTAAGCTCTTTCTTCCAGAGGTCCCACAATACGAGGATTTCCCAACATTGGGGGTACCATTTTGGGGTCCCAATAATAAGGATTAACGTATTTTGGGGTCTAGATTTGGGCCCCCCTATCTGGGAAACTACCGTGACCCTCAGTCCTAAACCATAATCCTAAATAGTAGTTTCCATTTCACGCTCCATCATCTTTTCCATTTGATTTTCCATTATTCGTAGATCATAGTCTTTTGGTTGCCGGGGTTTCCTGACCATCTCAGGATCAAGACTCAGACGAAGCAGTCACCCTTCCCAGAGGCGGCGGAAGTTTCTCAAAAGAGTATTCTTCTATGAGGTCATATATCCCAATAGGGTCCCCGTAGATAGTAGTTGAGGGGGACCCCCAGAATATGAAAAAAATCCCATAGAGTAGAATCCCTGAGACCCTGCTTTTGGAGAACCCCTCAGGTCAAGACGCACAAGTTGGATCCCGCGTCTGGGATGCTGTAACAACTTGTGCGCTAGCTTGGGATTGATTTAACTAAGGGCAGGAATTCAAAGTCTTGAACGACGGTGAGTTGAGTTTGTGGGGGCAGTTCTGAGGATGGGCAAGCTGATCGCCAACGCCCGTCTTTCTATTTCTTAGGGTTTAGGATTTAGGGGTGCAGTGGAAAGCAATGGTCAGAATGGACTGCTGTGGGGATCTTCATGGGAAGTTGTTTGCCGTACAGGACTGTGTGATGGACAGCAATGGGAATGGCCTTCAAAGTTGTCGTAGCAATCGGTGCCATTCAAGGTTGGAGTTTTCTGGCCAAAGCACGGCTTGGTTAAGAGTAGGGTTTAGGGTTTAGGGTTTAGGGTTTAGCAGGAGAGGCAGAGTGACAGAACCTTTCCCAGGTGAACATCAGCTGGATGCTCCGTTCGCTGAGAGAGGCTCGTCCTGGAGTTTGCCTGTGCTTTCCATGTGCTGACGCATGGTCACATGTTAGGTTAGTCATGACGTTTTTCAATGGTGAATGCTGATTCCCAGAAATGATTCCCTGTCGTTTCCTATCTACGCACTGTGGGCTTCTCGTTGTGCAGGAAACATTGACTGTCTGGGTTGCTTCTACGGAATTTAATTTAAGTTACTGTATTGGCGAAACCCTATTATTTACTATATATACCCATTGTGGTAACTCAAATTAAGTTCCTTAACGGCAACCCAGTAGTCTATAGCCAGCTCTTGCTAGCCGTCTTGCGCAGCAGCCAGTCTGTAAGAGCCGTGTCTACAGCCAATTTATATCACCTCCTTATAATGGAGAAGGAAATGGAAAATAACATGGAAAATTACATGGAAAGTGTGGGAATATGGGGACTTAAGGAACTTAGTATTACGCCAAATTCGCGTCATCCAAACTCTATCAAACAGAGGCCAGAGAATAATGACCTAAAAGCAGTCCTGGAGAAATTCAAAGCCCCAAGAACCTAAGGGTTGAGGAATCAGGGTCAAGGGTTTAGGGATTAGGGTTATCTACCCCTAAACCCTAAACTGTAGCTTCTATTTTCTTTTTCCCCTAAACCCTAAACCCTATTGTAGCTCCCATTTTCTTTTTCCATTTTGCCTATATAACCCCTATAATAGTATTGGAGTGACCCCTCAACCCAACTGCACACCAAATGTCGTTGGCTGCAACCGGGCGACAAGACAGCATCCGAAGATCAAGAAACACTGCGCCGCGTTTTACACATCCATACAACAGATTTCAACCTTGAGCCTGAAACTCCAACCCCTAATCCCTACAATCAACTATACAATCCCTGTGTCCATTTCATTCTCCATGTTCTTGTCCATTTGACTGTCCAGTATTGGGGGTAGTATCCCTACTTTTTGGGACACCCCCTAAACCCTAAACCCTAAACCCTCCTTAACTGTTGCCTGCAGGATGCTACCCGTTGGGCTACCTTCACCATCTGCCGTGAGGATGCCAAGTGCCGGACGCCCACGCGCAACCCCGAGGTGGGGAGAAGCTTCTAGAAAATTTGTGGTGGTTTCCCAAAATTTCGGGGTCATATAGGGTTATATAGGGGAGAATGGAAAAGAAAATGGACACTACTATTTAGGATTTAGGTTTTGGGTATCTTGAAGGTTTCCCAAAATTAGGTGTACCCTTTTGGGGGTCCCAATAACAAGGACTATAGTATTTTGGGGTTTGTATAAGGTCCTCCTATTCCCTCGGGGGAGGGAAAAAGCCCTAAACCCTAAATCTGAATGGTAATTCCCCAAATACGGGAACCCCCAATATAGGTCCAAAATACTCGAGTCCTGATTTTATGGACCCCAAAAAAGGTACCTGTAACTCTGGTACCTTGGTCTACATCTTACGTTCCTGGGATCTAAGAATGGATGCCGGTCATCTGGGACTGACAGAACTTTCAGATGCTATTGAATGCTACAAGGTTTGCGAGGCGCACTTGCGGAGGAGTTTGCAGAATTGCTGCCGTCGTGTATCCCCAAAGAATAGGATGCAGTCTAGAAAGAATTCAAAACCATGACAGTGATAGTCTCCAGTCCCCATTACCCAGATATAGATGTAGTCCATTTGTGCAGACAGCGAAGTTCCTTTAGGAGGCTGGTTCGATTGCCTTGGTCTTCTTCGGTCAGTTGCTGTCTTCTATGTAGGCTTTTTCAAGATACAACACCATCCCGCTGAACTTAGTGGTGGTTAGTAGGGAATAAGGGACTATCATCCCTATATGACCCCTCTATAGTATATGCCCTTATTCCCTGCTAACCGCCAGTAAGGACCAGAACCCTACGCCTCACTTCGCCGTACTGCGCAGGTGCAAGCAGCACAGAAGCATTTCCAACAGTTCCAGATTTGGGCGCGAAGTCTCCTTCACTACATGTGGGGGCCCAAGCGTTTTGCATGGATCTGGCGCCGTCCTGATCATTCGTTCTTGAACACCACGGGGTTGAGCGGTATCTCAAGAAGCGCAAGCCCTAGATCAATGATACGCATCCTCTGAGAAGAGCATTAGTTTGGGATGCTGCCCGATTAGGGTCGAAATAGCTTCGTAGTATTTCAGTCGTTTTCCGCAAGACAAGCGGTGGAAAGCGGCAGCCGCTCCAACTTCAGTTCTTGCAGACTTACGCAATGAACATCTTCCACCAACAGCCCCTTTTTTTGAGTTCCACCTATCTTAGAGGCCTAACCTTCTTTGAGAAGCTCATCCTTGTGTGCCATGAACCCTACGCTGAAAACCCCAGGGTGTAGGGTTTAGGGTTTAGGGCGCTGTAGGAAAGAGATGTGTGGCAAAGTCGACACGACTCGCCTAGCCTGGGCCTCAGTTGACCAATTTATAGCAAGCAAGTGCTGACCCCAGACCTTACATCCAACATCCCCCCTACGCTTGCACCCCATTCCTCAACCCGCCTACGATTTCAACCCTTCCAAAACCATAATACACAAAGCACCTTCCAAATCCCATGCCTTACAGCCTCTGTACAGCCCCACTTTGCATTTAATGTGCTATTTCTATTCCATTTGCCTGTTTAGGATCCTAAGTGTTACGGCCTCTAAACTCAAACCCAAAGCCCCAAACCCTACAGTGCTGAAGGATCTCTCGGTTCTGGACAAAGACAGCGTCTTCCAGCCAGTGTTGCCGCTCTTGGAAGATCCAGAAACCAAGGAACTGGTGCAGGCTCCGCGATTCAGAAAAGAAAACATACTGGAAAAAGAATGTGGAAACTACTATAGTATATTGGGGTATGTAGGGGCTTTACTAGTTTAGACTGTTCCATCCCATGATGTATCTTGGTACATCGGTTTGTGTTCTCATATGAGCTACTGTCAATATTAGGGTCTGAGGGTTACCAAGGGACCCTTAAGGATTCTGGTGATTTGCTCAGCGACAGCCACATCAACAAACTGCCGAACATGTGTCAATGCCGGCAAGTGCCAGATACACCATGCAGGCCGCTTTTTCGGCCATTTACCTCAACGAACACAACGCATAAACACACGGAATATTTCAATCTTCAATGTTTTCACGATCTCCTGCGATTGCCAGCATTCATATGGGAAAGCACGCTTTTCTCTGGAGGGCATGTTGCTTCATCTAGCGTACGATCGTGCTGCGCTTGTCCCACAAAATCACATGTGGATGGCTTCCGGCCTGCATTGTCAGGGAGTTGGCGCGTATGATATTAGAATAGTTCAAGTGATAAATTGATACCTTAATACACTACTATGACGCATATAGCGACAGAAGTTGCCTCACTGGCAGGTTTCTGAGGGGGGGGATCTCATCGACTTAAGCCAACAAGCTGATGGCGCACGAGGCCTTGGTGAAGGCTTCAAGGCTTTAGAGGCTAAGGGCCGGTCTCCCTGGTTTTGGATTTCATGGGGTTTAGGGTTTAGGGTTTAGAGTTTGTTTGGGTTCAGGGTCTTAGGTCTTAAGACGTGATGCTTAGGAGCTTGAGACAGCCTCCCCTCCCGTCTTGTTCCTTGCTTCTTCTCCGGGACCAGAGCAGACACAGAGCATGTACCTGGAGAAGTTCATTGTGCGGGTCAAGGATGGTATAATGATAATGGGCCATTATTATCACCATTACTATACTTATTCCAATTACTATTACTCTTGCTCTTACTCTTACTCTTACTCCTTACTCCTTACTCCTACTCTTACTCTTATTCTTACTCTTGCTCTTACTATTACTATAATTGCAATTAAAACAGCATGAAAGCTTTGGGTTGCCCAGCCAGTGGAGTTTTGCGCAGCTTTTTTCAACCAGCGACTGCATCTAAAAAGGCTGGAACAGCCATTGCATTCTGCTGTCATACCCGCTCGCACGAAGCGAGGCCTTGTGTGAGCATCCCTGAGGCGTCATGAACGCATACAGAGCCGAACAAAGCAGGCCTCACAAGATGCTGAACCCTGAACGCCAAGCCCGGAACCCTTTAACAAAGACCGGGTCACTGTCGGAAATCATCTCTACGTGTTGTTATACCAGAACCCAATAAGGAGATGTACTCATCTAACGGTCACCTCTACTGTTCTCCTAAGAAAAGCAACAAAGCAGGCTCGCCCATCAGGCGCCGTCCTCAGCCTAGGAGACGCCAATCGCTTCCTGCAGGAAGAGCGTCGCAGCTTGACAGCCTCTACTACTTGGGTCCTTGAGGGGGCCTATAACTTACTGGTTCTTAGTAGGGAATGGGGGAGTAGAATCTCCCTAGAATATATTCCCATATTCCCTATTCAGGAGCAGTAAGATAAGGGGGATCCAGAACTGAGGAATCCGTAAGACCTTTCCAAGGCATCCCGACAACTCACTAAGGTCCTATATGAGCTATGGTCTAAACCTCCTTAAAGGGGGTAATATAGGGGATTCTATAGGGGAGCATTATAGGGGTTATTAAGGGGGATACTAGGAGTTTAGACTATAGCTCATTTCGGGGTTGAGGGGCTCGGGGCTTCCTTGTAGCTTAACTTGAGGGGAGTGCCAGAGATCAGGATACGGTATTTTCGGGGCTCTACCACATTTGGGGGGATATGGCTACCTTAGATGTGAGACATGCCCCACATGTCAGCATTGTGCTGACTTAATGTTCCCAAACTGGACTTGACATGCAGTACTGCGGGAGGTCTGCTATCAGGGGAGAGGGTGCTTAGAGGAATTCTATTCCTGACAAGGGGTTTGAGGCCTTTGACGAATTAGTAGAGAAACCCAATTTTTGGACCCTGAACCCTAAAGTCCTAAACCCATTTGAAGGCTGACTTCACAAACACAGATCTGACTTGGGGAAGAGATGCTATGGGCTACAGGATGTTGTTGTTTCTTCAAGAACGGTATAGGGTTTAGGGTATAGGGTTTAGGCAACCTAGTGCCCCTAAAGCCCGAGGAAGCGCTTCCGCTGAAAGTCCTACACCCCCACACCTGGATCCCAAACCCCTAAACCACCAACCCCCTGAACCCGAAATTGTTGAAGTCTACTCCAGGAGCCTAAATGCTTCTGGTACGAGATTCCTTGTACAATTCTGGTATAGGGTATCTCGAGCAGACCTCATCATGACATTGATAATTCTTTCGGCCCCTACCATATTCCCTATAAACCCTACATAACCCCAATTTATTATTGTAGTTTCCATTACATTTTCCATTATCCTCCTATAACCCCAATATATCCCCCCCGTAAAACACCGTATATAATCCCAGTTTCTATTTCGTTTTACATTTTCCTCCCCATTTGCTTTTCCATTTTCGCGGGTACTATCATCCCCACATACCCCCTGCTCCAAACACGATGTCACTCTCCGAAGTAAGGTTCGCTGGAAGCAAAGTTTGGAGAACTGGCCCAGGCCCTTTGGCAACCGGCAGATGTTGTTCCAAGACTCAACAAAAAGAGGGCATGGAATGGACAATGAGTGCTCGCATGGAGGTTCATCGCATTTATTAGCATGCAGTTTAGATTTTGAGGGTTTGAGGGTTTCATGCGTGCGCCGTTAGTAGAGTTGTGATGAACGACTGGTAGATACATAGATAAACAGATATGTCAATGGAGGTCATGCAAGTTACATGTCGAACTCATATGTTCTGTGAGGATGTTGTATGGATGGCGCATGTCACCCTTTCCCTCAAAACTTTCACCCCTCAAGTCAGAAATGGATACGTGCCAGCATCATGGCCCCTGCTTGAGGTTCCTTGAGAAGCAAGGTGCACATATTCTGGGGGAAAGAGGGACTCTGTATGCATGTGTAGATACAGGGATCGTCTGTAGGAATCGTGTCTGCTTGAAGATTGGAGGCATGAAGCCCAAATATTCCTCCAGGCGATGTGGTGGCTACATGAGCCTTAGTCTAAACTCCTTAAAGGGGGTTGTAGAGGGGATTATATAGGGGAATTACTGTAGGAGTTATTGAGGGGGATACTAGGAGTTAGACTAAAGCTCATATGTTTTTTGTCTGATGGGCCATAGCTTATGCTTCTGAAGGATATGGGATGAAGCAGCTTCAACCTTTGGCAAAGTTGGTTCTTTCAGTTTCCGTTGGGATTTTGCACCCTACACACATGTCTGGGGTAGCAAGCCAACACCCACGACTTAGGGGACGGATTCCCTTATAACCCTATATCCTACACCTTCAGTCCCTTCTCACCATTTCTTAGATGAAAGGAATTGACCGGCATGTGCTTTGCCTTGCTGTTTGGGTGGATGAATAGTTTCGGACCCCCCCACCCCTGCCTGATGTAAAATTCCTACTGTAGCCGACTCACACTCTATTGTTGCAGAGCCCCTCTAATTTCTTTGCTCAATGATGTTCCCACTCTTTCCATTTTTCAAAGTTTATACTGCGCGTATGAAGAGGGAAACTCTGAACCCTGACCCTAAGCGCTAAAGCCTAAATAGTAGCTTCCATTCCATTATCCCCGCGTACTCCAGCTCAGTAGCTGTCTTGGAGGCATTTCCACAATCCGAGTCCGTGGTGACCGTAGCAGAAGCGCAACTGATGGCAGCCGTCCTTCATAGCAGCGATGCCTGGACTTAGCTTGGCAAGATCTTAAAGGTGGGCTGAATTATACACTTGCGGTTCAGGGTGTAGTGTTTAGGATTTAGGATGCTTATCTGCATCCGGGTCCCCTTCTATTCTCCGTCGAAGAGTTGATTTTGAGAAGCTCCTCGCAAGAAGGATCAAAGGACTTTTCTGGACGTTGCCTTGGCAGCCCCGAACCGATGTTGGCCCAACTTGTCAGTGCGCAGAAGGTTTGGTCAAGGATGCAGGAAATCCTTCACCGCCTTATAGATCCTACATCTTAGAAACGACTGACAGGGCTTTCGGGGTCCCAAGTGGTTCAAGAGATGATGCAGCCACCGTGTACCCCTAGTACATGACTTATAGGATGAGAACCACCTGCTAGTTGTTCGTAAAATCCAATTTCTTTCCCAGAGCATGAGGCTGTGCCATTTTTCGAAGCTTGCCCACTACGCTTTTGAACGTCCTGTGGAGAATCAAATGAGACTGTAGCCTAACGCAGAGGGATTAACATGAACATCACATCCCGCAGTTATCAGTACCAAGGATGTGTATGCCTTCTTGTCATTCTTTTAACTCTTTCTTTCAACTCTTTCTACATGTATTTCTGCTGGTATAGCAAGAATCAACAAATGATAATTTTCCGTGCTCTTGTGTTTCTTATGAAGACCTGCAATTTACTTGGCCATAGGAGAGCTGCTTGCTTTTTGGCATTTGCAAGGAAGTGTGTCAGCAGTATCACGATGCCTTGAAGTACGTCGAAGACTTGTCCCTTGGATGGTGTGCATGTGAGCGTGTACGCCTGGCCCTGATGAAGAGAAAGTGCGCATGAACTTTAGAAGCTTGCACTATTGCCAATATGATTTCCCAACAGCCCTTATCTACTTCCCGTTTAGGAACCTCCACCCACAAGAATCCTGAGGTTAGCCCTAAACTCTGGAAGCAAAGCCCACCAGGGGAGATGATGGTAATTGCCCGTGAGCGGTAGGCGCATGCAGAGCCCTTTTTACTCCAGCCAAGGAACAGAAGAACCTAACATGTACTAGCTAACTTTTCAAACTACACTGGCTGTACATTCAAGACCTACAGGCTTCAGGGTATTACTACAGGCTACAAACATCGCAACCCTCACGTAAGCCTTACGTTCCTGAACATGGTCTTTGAAGGATAAATTGCAACGGCAGAAGAAAGCATCGTCTCATTTGCACCAGCAGTAATAGTGAAGGCAAGAGTGATGATAATAGGTGGTAGTGGTAATAGTAGTGGTAACGGTAATAGCATCGTAAGAATATCCCTCAACAATAACAGTAATAGTAAAATGGCTCCAAAAGGAATGAAATTTCCCCAAGTGACATCCCTTCCAAGCCATAAAGCCCTGAGCCTTGAATGTCTTGATGCCAACTAGGCTGCGGAAACAGCTCATCGCTGCCATAGGCAAAGAGGTGACTCCCGCAGACTTCGGCGCCGCCCGTCCCAGTTGAGAGCGTCAACATTGCCGGTCCTATACTCTCAGGTTGAAGCAACAGGCCCTTAGTATGGGCCCCTAACCCGAGGATTATATACCTACTGCATACCTACTATACTGCGGCATACCTACTATATACCTCTAGAATGTTATTCCTTACATGTACCCTGATGGATCCCTAGAATTTTCCTGGACTGAACCAGGGTTCTGGGGTCTTTGATGACTTGCATCTCCTTCTTGGATTGGACGGAAAGCGTTTATGGATCTAAGCTCCTTAAAGGAGTCTAAACATGGGATTATGCAGGGGACCACTATAGGGGTTAGGGGTTTCGGGTTTAGGATTTAGTTTTTCTTTGTTAGTGTGACATACAAATTTAGCAAAAGTGCCTAACACCCCTACAGCACCAAATAGAGCAGACGGGACGTGTCTCTTGCAATGGCTGAACTTCTGTAGAGCCATGAAGATGTGGCACTTCCCAACAATGTGGGGACCTCGATATGGTAGTTTCCCAAAATAAGATTACCCTAATATAGGCCCCAAAATATTATTGTCCTTACTATGGGGACTCCCAAAATGGTATCCCTTATGTTGGGTAATCCCCGTATAGACACGCACACTCACACATTACAATCCTTACGATGAGGACTCCGAACAAGGGACCTCTACTGCTTGCAGACCCTATACCCTATCAAGCACTATATAACCCCGCTTTCCATTTCAGTTCTCCATTATTGCGGTAATATCCATAAGCTTTAGGCCCTAACCCCCATATGTATATATATATATATGTATATGTACATAATCCCTCTACACCCTGTGAAAAGGACCTAGGGTTATTAGTACACGTGTAGCAATGCTGCCGAGGATGGTGGGGATCAGAAAGTGGACCAGCAAGTTTTGATTCCTGATTCAAGACATGCATCCCACACGGTTTTTTCATGAAATGATCCCAAACGTGGCCATAGACCCTGCAAAGCTTGGCAAGCCCGGCGCTTGCTTTTAAGGGGGTTTAGGGTAAAGTTGCTGAGGAGTACATGACCTTCCACAGCCGCAAGCTTTTCGCCGATGCCTTTGCGCCCCAACCCTTCTGCTTTGCCGTGCGGCGCTCCGAGCTTCACAGCCCCGAAGGCTAAAGGGGGGAAAACCCCTACATAATCCTTCCAAACCCTTACCCTTATTCAAGCCCTGGAAAAAAAGCCCATAACATCCTTTAAAGGGCTGCCCCGTGGGAGGCACGGTCAGCATTGAGAAGACTGGGTCCGAGGCAGTGTCCACCATGGTGGCCCAGACTGAGGCTTTCCGTTTGGCGCATTTCACAGGGACACCTCAGGTCCCTCAAAGGAGTTATAGGCATAGAAGTGTACCAAGTTTGGGGTTTATGGTTTAGGGTTTAGGGTTGAGGGGCATGGAGACTCAGATGGAAAACGAGACGGAATGGGGAAGGGACACTGGGGTTTGGGATGAGGGGACTACCCCTCTGCAAGACAGAATTCGCACGGCCTCCCAAATCAATTCGGCCCTGAAGTCACGTCTACTGTGGTTTTCAAAAGTTACACGCTTTTGAAGCCCTTTTCAACCCCATGGAACCCTATAGAACCCTAAACCCTAAATCCTAAACCCTAAATCCTAAACCCTAGATCCAAAACCCTAAACCTTAAATCCAAAACCCTAAACCCTCAATCCAAACCCGAAGGGGTATGATGTTGACATACTAGCCTCGGAGGCCTCCTGGCCCATGGAGTTTGCGCTGAGGCTTTGATGCATGCTGCCTTACTGTAGGGGCCTAGATGTTGATCAGAGAAGTTCTTATTAGGGCTCTGCTTCTTGGGGATCCTGGGGTTGAGGGTTTAGGGTTTTAGGGTTTTAGGGTTTAGGGATTTGGGTTGAGGGTTTTAGATAGACTATGCAATAATGGAGAATCACATGGAAAATAACTTGGAAGACAAAATGGAAGCTCGTTTATTCAGGAGCTTAATTGCAAGGATCGCGCAATGTAGAAGCAACCATGAACGACAACATGACAGTCATAGGATCCTTGTGCAGTAGAAGTATGGTGTAAGGAAGTATGGTGTAAGGTGCCTCAAAGCCACGCAGTACAGGCACGTAAGGATCATGCATTCTTCTTGGCTCGCAGTTGCGGTTTCCGATTTTTGGGATCCGTCATGACTAGGGTTATGCGAGGACGAGAGTATTGAGGGGTTTGAGAAACCTTCGTAGCAAAATGAAGCTGAAATTGGTAGTTTCCTTTTACTTTCCATTATCCCTATATAATCCTTATATAACTCCTATATAAACAACCCCAATATGCCCCTATATAACGCCTATATATGACCCATTATAGTTGGGTCGCACTGCTTTCAGGTTTTGGGTTTTTATCAGAGTTTAGGGGCCGCAACCCTAGGTTTGACCAACATTAGAAAAAACCTGAAGGTCCCATTTCTGAGCTTGGAAGAGGCTAAAAGGTCCATCTGAAGCATCAGTTTTGGGGGACTATGATCAACTCCCTTGTGCTGATCTTTGGGCCCAGATGTGGGGATTTTACCTGAGACACATGGGCATTCTACAGGAATCATACCGGGCCCAGGACGAGAATACTTCAAAAAGCGTTGCATTTTGTGATCAAACGTGCATCAATGTCTGTCATGTCGGAAGTATTCCATGCGGGGAGTTCCCAAAATTAGGGTTCCATTTTAGCACCCCTTAATATTAGGTGCCTTGATATAATCTACGACCAAAAGGGGCAATAATTGCCACGAAGTTGTTCAGGCCCAGACATCCTCTAGGATTTGCCTACAGGCTCAGAGTGTAGACAAGCGTTCCAGGCATGGCGCTTTGGGTTACTTGAACATGAGATTCCTAGTCCTAGTACTTCCTGGAGACTAATCAGGGTGAACCCGCTTTGAGTCACAGAGGCGTAGGCCCCTCGCTAGACAACCAGCCTCAAAAGTTTGACATGAGACAGCTGCTTTGACAGCGCTGATTTGAAGTATCTGGTAGCGAGGCTGCTTGCCAGACTGTGATCCCAAGCCAGTCTACGGATTGCAGTGCTACTGTCGACATCAGGTCCCATCATCTCCTGCGGGACAGGAGGACACATTATTGTCATTCAGGAAGGCCCAAAGGCCTTGAATTTGAGGATGCCCCCCCCCAAGGAATGCTTCCTCCAGCGTGTCCTTCGTTGGGCAGCACTACCTGCATGCGTTCTTGTCGCATCAGTTTCTGGGTGGCATTGGCGTTGAAAGCAACTTAGGCACTGCTAAAACTCATCCTTAAGATCCCTGTTGTACGATCTCAAAGAAGTTGATGGTCATGTCCTTTGACAACCTATTTCTGCAGCCGATGAGGACGCATTAGAATATGCGAGGGTGAGAAAATTAGCAGTACTCAGGGTTACACATTACAGGGTTTAGGGTTTATGGTTAGCAGTATTCAGGGCCTAGTGTTGTCAAAAGCTTTGCTTGATCCCTCTGACTGCGCTGCCCCTAAACCCTGAACCCCAAACCGCAAACCC
>CAJNIZ010045818.1:0-26560 GCA_905231905.1 Symbiodinium pilosum
TGTTCAGTGCTTGCGGAGGTTGAGCCTTTCCCAAGCACGAAAGGGCGGGGCCCTGAATGAACGGGGCTGTGCAGAAAGCGCGCAATGCCGCACCTACTGTTTACCTCGCGGGCCCCTCCTTCGACAGAAGCTGAAGTTTTGGTTGCATGGGTCCAGTAGCCGTGTGCTTCATTACATTAGACTTCCCCATAACCAGTACTAGAAATGTGGTTATCAATATACCGATTTCCCAAGTTAACGCTACTTTTGTAGCGTTAAGGCTTCCCCGAAGCTAACCTCGAACTAGGCCAGAAGGTGCAGCCTATCCAAGCACGGAACCGACAGAAGGCTAAGACCCCAAGTTATAACCAGTGTCAAGGGTTCAGGCAACACATTCCCATATTTACGTTGAACAAGTGTTTTACAATCTAGTATACCCTAAACACTCAGCCCCGAAGCGCATTGAAGGACTGTAAGGACCATGTCGGTGTCTGTGCTAGGCAGGCAATGCCCCCAGCCTTTCTGACAAAATCTCGGATCTTTGCATTTAAAAAAAGCTCCAGAAGGTCCAAAGTACCTACATGGTAAAGAAAGACGGCTTCTGCAGTACGAATATGTACGAATTATGTGGGTTTAGTCTAAACTCCTAGCATTTTGGTGAATAAGCTCTATAGTAGTATAACAACCCTTTAGTTTCAGGAGTTTAGACTACAGCTCATGGGGGTACTTAGGACCCTCTGGGAAGGCAGAAGGAAGCAGCCACGGCCATGATGCAGCATTTCATCAAGCTTTACAGGGTGCCTTTGGGGCTGACGCTCCTGAGCTCGGAGTTTAGGGCCTTAGGGCTTAGGGTTGAGGGTTCAGGGTTAGGGCTTAGGGTTTGGGGTGTTTGCTCTGGGAGTCTAGAGCAAGTCAAAGAAAGTACCACCAACACGACATCACAGAGTCGGATGCAAAAAAACAACAGAGGGTAGGACTTCTACTGATGTAGCTCCCCCGTGCATACAGTCACCAACGCTCTGAAACAACTGGATACATGCATCACAATTAGACCAGAAAGAAAGGCTTAGATGATTTGCGCTACAGAGGTTAGCAATTACAACCCTCAGGCCTGCAGCGCTTCCCTGCAGATGCTGTCCGCAGGTTTCGTCAAACTCTTGAGCGAAGCGCGTGGAGATTTGACATCAGCAAAGCATGTTTGCCAAGAGGTACTTACACCTGCACTTATAGGCTTTATGCCCATTATTTGGGGGGCTGACGGCCATCATTGTGCCCATCCCATGGTTACTGCTATCCTTCAACAGGACGCAACAGTAAAAAGCAGAGGATGAAAGTAGACTAGGTTCAGTATACTGGAGACAACTATTTTTGGGCCCTTGTGGCCCCTACAAAACACTTGAACATTCTGTAAAAATGCGAGATCTTCCCGTATATTTCTTTGCAGTGGAATGAACGCACTCATGCATTTTGGTAGTAGCCTTGGAGCTAGTATTCGTTTTTGCATTAGTTGTAATAGCATTGGCATTAGCACTAGAAGTCGTAGTAGTGCTATTGCAATTGTATTCACATTAGTATGAGCATGCTTCTCAGCATACAAACAACAGGCTGTAAAAAATGCTTCACAATCTGAACATTCGCAAGTGTGTGAAATGTGGCGGGGGAAATGCACGTGTGCCTGTAGTAGTTAGTACATAGACATATATATATGTATATATATATATATACATATGTTTGGTTGTTGTTGTGGAAGGCAGCCTCTTGAAACCGATCTTCTAGGCTTCATGCCCAGCTGTTGTTGCGTTCGTTTGCGTCGTGCCGGCAACACACTGACCCACGGTTTAGGGTTTGGGTTCAGGTTCCACGCTTGAGTTGTTCAAAGGGTCCATGTACCTGTAGATACATAGGCCCCCATGCAATGGCATGTGAGCCCCACATGGCCCCAACATACGTTATTTTAGGGTACCTTGAGGGATTTGTGCAGAAAGTTACCCTTGACGGTGTCATTTGTACTGGCTTGGAGCTTTTCTGTGCCTTGGGTGTAGAGCACATCGTGTTGCTCGAAAAGGAGTACTTTTCGTGACCTTGGGGCCGTTTGGGGATTGCTTCAGGGTTTTGTTACCTGGACTATCTTGATTGTCAATCCCTTGGTAATTGGCCTGATATGTGATCGTCTCCAATTGTGATCGGCGCGATACAGATTCCTGGCGACTCCGGTCTACTGCGCTTCCTTCCACTCCGGCTTGCTGCTAAGAACGTAATCTGTAACATCTCAACATACGCGAACAATTGCCACCTCGGCCCTCACCCACTTCTGTCGTCTGCTGTGAAAAGCAATGACTTGCTACAACGCTTATGCGGCAATTGCTTTCTGCGCAAAAGGGCTTTTCAGTTTAGAGAGTGTAGAGCTACTTTTTGGAAGAATTAGTCTTGGCACCACCAAGATGTTCCACATTCCCGCGAATTGTCAGCCGGTTGCTGGGATTTTCTAGCTGTTTTCAGCAAATGTGGCAAGCAACAACTCTCGGCAGAAATGTCCGGTGAACCTTCTGTGGGCCGCCCGCCCCGCAATAATGGTATAATTGGAATGCAAGGGTCCACCTGAGATAAACCACGCTGGTATCGACTTGGCGGGCCAGAACTGTAGTCTCCTTCAGGATTACATACCGGAGACCCAGCCTTGTGCCCAAGCTATCCACATGCCCACCATCGCCTATATGCCTAAGGACAGGCAGGCCTACCATAGGCCTGTGGGTAGGCTACTCACAGGCCTAAGATAGCACCGGTAGGTCTGTCATAGGCCTATGGGTAGCCTACCCATAAGCCTGTGACAGGCCCATGGGAAGCTTACCGATAGGCCTGTCATAGGCCTGTGGGTAGCCTACCCACAGGCTGATGGTAGGCCTGTGGTATAGAATTATTAGCAAAAGTAATAGCAGTATTTCCATAGGAATATCCGCAATGACATTACCAAGAATAATAGTAGCAATAGTATCATTTGTAGTTATGAGTAATAGCAGTACTAGTCGTAATAGTAGTAGCAGTACTACTAGTAAGAAAAGGAATAGTAATAGTACGAGTACTACTAGTAATAGAATTACGAATAATCATAGTATTACTAATTATCAGTAATACAAAGCTGAGGGTCCGCATATAAAGCATGATTATGGGGGGACATATTGGGACGCTTGTTTGTGGAAATTGATGGGGTCTCCCATTTGATTTCTGTTTGAAGCCCTTGGTTGGAAGAGAAATGTTCACGCGTGCATGTCATACCGAGGACAGGCACGGTCGGTGCAGCATCAAGAAGTCTGGACACACGGCCTCAATGACAAGATAGAGCAACATACTGCAGTAATGCCAGTCCCCTGCAGTCTAGGGTTTTTACGGTTGAGGACACTAGCATTACTGTAGTATGCTTCTGCCTAAACCGTAAGCCTTAAACGTGCAGTAGCGGTTACTGTTGAGCTTTCGCACTCTTCGAGCAAGCCCCGGATTGGAAGAGCCGCCATTTGCCATCGGCATGCGCCGCGAGTACCCATCAAACCCACAGGGTCCAGAGTACATATATGAGCTGCATGCTAAGATTGTATGATATAGGGTCTAGGGTTGAGAGCTGTATTCCAAACTCCTGAAGGGGGGGGGGTTACATAGGAGATTATATAGGGTATTATTCTAGGGGTGAGTAAGGGGGGATACCAGGAATGTAGACTATAGCTCATATATAGCCCTAGGGATCCAGGAGTTTATAAACTAATGCCTAAAGTGGTCCCTAAAGCCTATAAAGAACACCCACTTTGCGCCATTTGAATCCTTGAGGTAGGGAAGATTTAAACAAAGCAAAAGGAAAGTTCCCAAAGGGGCCATACGTTGTACCATATACCTACTTTGAACGGGCGGGAAACTTACCGATGCCAAACCGTTAGGAAGAGGATACTTTCCTGCAGCTATGTGGGAGACTCTGGGCAGCCTCTCAATTGTCTCGTTTTCCGCACGTTCATGCAGGCGGAGGGGTGCGTAGTGCAGGGATTCGATTAGCTGCTGGATGGTGCCCTTTCATGAGAGGCCCTGGAGTCATGGGTAATACCTTCTATCCCCTTAATAATAAGGCTCCCTAAACCCTAAACACCCCTTCATTGGTAAGGCCATAGCACTATCAACGGTAACCCCTTGCCGGTAGGGCCTCTTACCGATCAGTAACCCCAATGACCAAGTGGAGGTTGATAAAAGCAGTATCCGTATTCGCTCATAGATGCTTTTTGAGTTTAGTGTTTGTAGCCCCCTTGAGTAGATAGAGTAGGTGAGTTGGGGATTTTATTATGGCTTTTGGAATTCCCTGTTGCATCTAAGTGAAGGGGGGCTACAGATTTGTGGTTTTCTGTCCAGGATTTGAACGCGATGGCCTCATCTATCTCATACCGTGTTTTGAAGAACCTTGGAGCCAGCACGACGTGTTCCTTAGAAAGTTCACAAAATTTCAATTAAAGGATGCATGCTGCCAGCGAGGGAGAGAAAGAGAGATCTGGTCAGGAGAAACCAGCCCCAGGCTGAGAGGTGGGGTCTAGGGTTTAGGGTTTGCAAAAGGTTTTACAGTGTGCAATGGGCGCACTAGATTTGTCTGTATCTGTGCCGCTTCCAGGCACCAGGTTCGACTAGACCGTATAATCCGCAAAAGCCTAAGCCCTAATCTCTAGACCCTGAACCCTAGGCCTTAATCCCTAAACCCTAGACCGACGCTCATGAAGCAGCGCTTAGCCCTAAACTGGGCCCTGAGCCCTATGCTTCTTCCTTGCCATCTTTTTGGCACCTGCTTGGAGTCCAAGGATGGGCTTCTAAGATTTTATATGTATAGTCCCCCTTAAGTAGATAGAATATGGGATATATGGGGATCTTATTATAATATACCCAAAGCCATGCTTCTATCTACTTCAGGGGGACTATAACACTATACAACCCTAAGCCCTTAGCACTCCTGAGCCCTAAGCCTATGGGTCCAAGTACTGAATGATCAGAGACTTCCCCCAAAACCTGTAGTACAATGACTGGTACTAAAGCCCTAAGTACCCAACTATTGGGCACCCTTTAAAGCCTAAATTTAAGGCTTCGGGATCCCGGATTCCTTCCAGGGGGTCAATCAAACAAACTGCGAACCATCAGACGGGTAATGCCCAATCATCATCACGCTCTGCGCAGTAGCATAATATATTAGAGTGAGGATTTCCAATTAGGTGGGGGGTTAGAATTACGTAGAGGGAGGTGATTTTTGAGGGTGTAGGGTTTGCGGCTTCATGTGTGAAAAGGGCTTGCAGTCAGGTTCAGCGTAGGGTCTAGGGATTGTAGGGTTCAGAGTTTAGGATTGGAGAGTTCGGGTTATCGGGAAGAAACCCGACTACTAGACTAAAATGTGTGCAGGGCAGACAAGAAAGCTTCTCGAGTTGAGGTGAGAGCAGCCAGGAACTGAGTTGCCAGAATTTGGTATCTAGGACGGAAGTAAGTAGTTGGGGAGATAGGTCTCGCGTCTCGCCTTGACTTCCAGCAGCATGAAGGTCAGTATGCAGCACCTTCGAGACTAACTGATAACTGAGGTTGGGCTGTGCGAAATTGTGGTGTCCGAAGTAGGCAGCACCCAAGCTCAACATCTTGAACCCCGAATGGTACACGATATTTCCAAATCTTCTACTTGAAGAGGCCGCCAAACTCGGCCATCTCATTGAAAGTTACATTGCTGACAGCTTGACCACTTCCGCAGCTGAAGCTTTAGCCTCGAACCTAGAGAAGTGCTGAGATAGTCCTAGCCTGAGTGGATTGAAACAAGCTCTAAGAACAGGGTCAGTACTGAATTGCAAAACGGACATCCTCTACGACCCTGTAAGATTACGCCAAGTTGCACAAGAAAGCAAGAACAGTTGCAAGAAGCATCTCAAATGAGAGGTCCCTCTCGGAACACCGTCAACAACACTGAGGTCCCCGTTTGTAGCGAACCCCCATTGGCTGCCATACAGATTGTTTTGGGGGAGGCTTAACAATCAGCACCACTGCCTTAAGATTTCCACTCAAAGCCACATACTAAAGCCCCAGCACAATTATTCAGATCCATGCAGTCATGTGCGGGGTCCCTCGAAACAGAGTTTGGGGCGGGTGGTTTACACAGCGCCCCCAGAGCCTCCTCAGACTTAATCGCACATCTCTGTCCGTCATGGCAACAGATCGCAGCGGCATGACGAGGAGGAGAATTACGGCGGGATACTTTGTTGATAGGGACCCCTAAGCTATAAACCCTGATTTGTTTTTGTTGGCGGCCCTCACTTTGAGAAATACTTACGGAAGCCTTGCAGCAGAGTCCTACTTTCACAGTTTCAAGCTGCCTGGCCTCTAGATATATGGGGGTTTCCCTAGATTAGGGGTACCTTATTGAGGGTCCTTGTTGGGGTGAAGCTACCATATTGCAGAAGTCTCCTTCAAGTTCCGCACCCGTGCTGTACCCAGCAGAAGCCTCAGGAGGGTTGCAGTGTAGAAAATATGTCTGTCTCACTTGCCTTCGTGAAGAAACAGTTTCAGGCACTTTTTGGAGACCGTCCCGTTGGGTCCTACTACAGTCAAGGTCGTTCCGTTTACGTATAATATACCTATAGACCTGAGAATCCAGGAGCATAAAAGAGAACCGTCTCGCCTGATTTTCTGGTCCCGCTGTGAGAAGGGAAGGGGTGCCTAGGTATTGAACAGTGTGGTGTGCAACACTAAGCTGTATGGTTTAATTGGTTTGCTTGGTTGGATATACGAACTTGGCTAGAGCGCCTAGCTGATGAGCATAGCATGCAAGCAAACCGCCCTCAAGTTGAAGCTTCAAAGCGACCATACTGGGGCTGACCAGCCATGTCCACCAAGAGTCGACTAGTGAATTCAAACATCAAGAAACTACTCATGCTGCAGTTAGTTCTCCCGCCCAAGCTCGCAACCCTAACTCTACTAGGCTTACGCCTTGAAAAGTTCTACAGAGTCCCGTAGCCAATCTAAGTGCAAGAAACCCGCCAGTGCAAGCATGCTTCTTTTAAAAGGAAGTGATCCTAGTTCCCTTCCTATCTCTTCCTCATACCAAAACCAAGACTGATAATTGAAAAACTGTCAATGATGTGTCTTAAGTAGCCGCAAGCGGAAGGATAGCAACAATGAGCCATGCAGACATTCCGTATGGCATGTCCATGAAATCGAGAAACAAATGCTAAGTCTGATCGCTCGGTATGGATGATCTATAATCTAAGCCCTTAAAGGGGGATATATAGGGGATTATATGGGGGAGTGTTGCAGGGCTTATTAAGGGGTATATCAGACGTTCAGATTAAAACTCAGATGATGAAGACCTTCAGATCTTTTGGGCAGTAGGTTCCCTGCAGCATCCACACACTTCCTTCGGAGGCTTCATTGTTTAGGGTTTAGGGACCTAGCGCATGTCAATACATTAAACCCTAGGCCCGAAACCTTAAACCCCGAATAATGTGGAAGCATCGCTTTTGACCGGGTGCCTTGCACAATCAGAGCGCAATTAGCTTTCAGGTTGTCTCTCGGCGCGCCCTATCAGCCCTAAACCCTAAAACCTTAACCGTGAACTGTAGAACCGTATCCCCCAATGCCTGGAAACCTAAGCCCAAAAAGCCTGAAACCCTAAACCCATAATCCTGCATGATACAGGGTAAGTCTGCGGGCGTCATGTGCTGCAGTGCTGAAAGATTCAGGTTGAGCCAAGTTGCCTGAATTGGATGGGTGTTGTTATAGGGGTTATATGATATATGGGTTAGGGGTTTAGGGTTTAGGGGTGTTGTTTGAACAGATACTTTTGTCTATTTCGAATTCTGCTGAATCGGTCTGTCAGTGACTGGAACCTGGAACTGCAGATGATGAGCTTTTTGAGTGTGCCCAACATGGCGGAACAATGGCCTTGCCCACAGGGTATTCCTAGCTGGGAAAGAGGTTCAATAGAAAAAGGAAAGAATCCTAAGCTGCCAAATTCCAAGCCCTGAAAACCCCAATCCTAAACCCAAATCTCCACCGTAAAGCCCTACTCCTCAGCCCTGAAACCTAAAAGCCTAGAGCTCGAAACTCTTAGCTGCCAGGATCAAGAGCATGCCGCTGGGCATCATCCTGGGCTTGGTGGGTTTAAGGGCATAGGGGAGTCAGGGTTCAGGGACTGGGGGTTAGGGTTTAGGGGTACTGGGTTTAGGGGTTTAGGGTTGAGGGGTTTAAGGTTAAGGATCTAGAGGTTCAGGGGTTTAGGATCTAGGGGTTTAGGGTTTAGGGTTGAGGGGCTTAGGGTTGAGGGTCTCGAGGTTCAGGGTTTAGGGCTTCAGGGGTTAGGGTTTAGGGGTTAAGGGTCTAGGGGTTAAGGGTTTAAGGGTTTAGGTCATAGGTTTTTTTTGGGCAATAAGGAAAAAGAAAATGACATGGAAACTACTCGCAGGGATATTGCTCCAATAATGGAGAATCTGATGGAAAAGAACATGACACCCCAGGCGCCTCTAGGCAGATATGGGAATTATATCGGTTTTGGGGATACTCGGTTTAGGGTTTATAGGGTTTAGGATATTGGCCGGATCATGGAGATGCACAATGAAATGGAACTTGGGCTTCCAAAGGAAACACGGTCCTTTGATATCTGGGTTGGGGTCTAGGGATTATAGTCATAGGGCTTAGGGTTTAGGTATAGGTAATTTAGGGGCAAGAAAATCCAAGATAAGGGTCGTAGAATCCTTGTATGATTACGGTATTGGATACTGCAACTGGACCTGAACATGGCTTTGCAAATTTTCTCTGCCCCTGTATTGGTTCGGCAGGTTTTTGTTGGTTTAGTTCCCTTGAGTTTTTCCTGTTCTGGTGGATGTGTGGGGTTTAGGGCTTACTTTGTGGGACCCTGAGGTTAGTATCAATGGGTTAGGGAACCTGGCTATCAAGCGCTACATGCTATAGGCGTTGGCTGGGCGTAGGAAAAATCTTGAGATTACAGAAGATATTGCTTAACTGCAGGGCCCCTCGAAGTAGGGTGCTGGTGTACAGGTATCATACCTTAGCGTTCAGCGTGGGCAATTTCCAGAAACTCTGAACCCAAAGGGCCAAAGGTCACATAGGCAGGAGCTGCCCAAGCCACTGGGGAAAATTCCTACTACAGAAACCATATGAGCTGTAGTTTATATTCCTCAAAGGGATTTATGTAAGGATGATACAGGGGACAATTATAGAGCTTATTAAGGGGATACTAGGACTTTAGACAAAAGTTCATATTTTGTATTACGTGGATACCTTGGACCCTGTTGGAAAGTTTCCTTCGCCACCCTAGCGTGGCCGAGGACTACCAGTCCAGACTGTGTTGCCTTTCCATTGTCTTGCTCAAGGGTCTTGCTTGCTGTTTGTAGGGACTGAAGGAAGGGGAGAGAAAATGGACACTCCCTTCTAGGGTTTAGCATCGAGGAAATGGAAAAAAAAACTAAACCCAAACCCAACACCCTAAACACACTATTGGGGATTATATTCCGCCATTCCCTGCCAGAATCTGCAAGGAGTTTCCTTGTTTTCTCAAATTGTGCCGCCACGAAGGCCCCCGTAGACTTGGCATTCCTTGCGGTATTATATGTTAGGATGTCCCAATTCTGGTCCCTTTTGGGGTCCCTTTTATAATACGGCACCTAATATTTAGGGTACCCAGAAAGGGACCAAATTGTTGACAACCACGCGTATGTTTGGGTTTAGGTTTTAGGGTTTTGGTTCCAACACAAACACTCATCTTTCCATTGCCGATTTTTTGTGAACCCATGCGATAGAGAGCACGCTGTTCCGCTTACCACATCAGGTCATGCATGCATAGCCATGGTGGCTAAAGGTGAAGAAACTATTTACGGATGATGGAAGCAACCCAGCACTGCCACAGCTGCTCAAATATAGTCAGCAGTAATACTAGAAATCAGGAATTGCAATTGTAGAGCAGCGACCTCTTGCAGCAGTGGTAGATCTTTGTAAGCGTGCTTCCATGTGCCATACGGGGTTGCCTAACGCCCCGCCGGCAGAGGATAATGTACTGGCACGCTCTCAAGTCCAAAATATAGCTTTATAGTAGGGAACGATGAAAGAAAGAGAAAGAAACAATAACAACAACGAGGGTTCTGAATTTGGAAAACGAGGTGAAAAAACAAATGGAACGATACCAACATGTTGGCTCAAACAAAAAGTATGCAGTGTTTTCGCAACCCCGTTGTAAAGGTTCCCAAAAAATTCTGGTGTGCCTTTTTGTGAGGCCCTAAAACACGGCTTGTAGAATATTGGGCCTATAGTTGGGGGATCCCTACTGTTCCCCTAAACCCTGAACCCTACACCCAGAAACACCCATGTCAAACCCTTGGCCAAGGCTCTAAAGAGCAAAGCCTCGCACAGCATAACTGCTCAAAGCTCTATAACCCAACGGGTCCAAGGGAAAACTTATCCAAACCATATGGGAACCTACCGAAGAAACCATCCTTTGTCTTCGAATTATGTAAGTACTTTGAACCTTCTGGTTAATCAGCCCATATATCCACTCATGCTGGAAACCTAGAGGGCTATTGAAGCAAATTGTCTGAGCCTGTAAGCACCTCAGGGCTTGAGCGCAAGCCTCGTGAGCCTCGACATTCAAATCTGTAAGCCCTGTGGGCCAATAGCCGTCCCACAAGCAATTGCCAGTGGTTATCCACTCGCATGTGGGATCTTTGTAGTGTTGTTCTTATGAAGAACTATAGCTGAGTTATAGCGACCTCACACAACGGTCCCTAATTGGCTAACATTGATGTTCTGAAATTCATGTAATTGATGTGATTTGGCCAGCACCCGCCATCAAGTCCCGATTTGAGGTTCTTCCTTGTAGCTGCAGCAGCGGCTTCATGGTGGCTGACCAGCCCCTGCACCCTGCTTCAGATTGGGGCGCTTTGGGATTTCGGGGATCAGGATTCAGGTTTGGTTTTAATTAAGCTTTTGAGTAGAGGTTTTGGGGGCTGGGTTCCGGTTTGTTGTGTTTTGGTTGCACAGCCGGGAAGACCGAGTTTGGCGCTCCCGGTGCGATGGCCGGTATAACCTGATGTTGGTGGGCTCATGTCAAGACCCGTTCCTAAACTTCATCTCCCTTCCTTTTGCACTGAAGGCGCTCGGAAGTGGAGAGGGACAATTCTGGAGGCCTTGCGAAGTGTCCAAGATGCCCCGCTACGGCTATCTGAGCCCGCTGAGTGTATGCTCGCTATGGCGCTTGTTATGGATTCTGCCTACACTACACCCCCCGAAGGTTTACTAAGCTGACCTTGAATAACCCCAAAGAAGCCCTCTCTGTCTTTATGGAGCTGTTCAGGTCGGAAAGCCTCAATCACTGAATGCAGCCAGGTGTTATCAAGTTGACGACAATCGACAGACGTCTTCTGATGGAAGGAACATACTTGCAGGGGAAAGCATTGTTGTGGTGACGGCAGCGGGGACTGGTGAGTGGTGATGATGGTGCTGCTGCTACCTCCGTTGTGGGAAGACTGGTTAGACATCCCGAGTCCCAAGACACTTAATCCCCACCCCATGACCTAGAGCTTATGCCCTATCCGCAAATCCTCGGCCCAGCCGATGACCTACTGCACGACATGTGCTAAGGAATGTTTGGACGGTCCAATGCCAGCTGGACTGTTGTTAATTCCGGTACGGGAAGTTCCAAAACCGGCCCGCCCCACTAGTAGTATCGTATAGTTCAAGCTATACAGCTCATTCCTCATAGTCTCCTAGTTGTAAAGGCGATACGAAGGTGGGAGTTTTGGATGGCATATAGTCCCCCTTAAGTAGATAGAATATGGGGTATATGGGGATGTTATTATGATATACCCAAAGCCATGCTTCCGTCTACTTAAGGGGGACCCTCAATCCTTAGCCCTAAAACCTAAAAACCTAAACCCTATATTCTATCTACTTAAGGGGGACTATATCCCCGCACAGTGAGCTTTGGCCAAGGCGGTGGCTTCCTATCCTCAGCCTCGAACCTGGGCAGTGCTTGACTACATTCCCATGTTAGGGGTTTCCGTAAATTATAGGTTTTACTTCTAGGCGGTTCCTGTAAAAGACCATATACCATTTGGAGGTATATTTGGGTATCGTTTTTCATGGAAATTATCACACGATCCACAAGACTTCGACTCCGTGCACCCCTCATTCCCTGCTGAGCTTCGAGAGAATTGATGTGATGTGCAGAGGTTTTCGGAAGTCCGGAAGCCCCATGACAAGGACTCCTACTTGGTGCTATTTACAATCCTAGAAACCAGGTGAGATTCCACTTTCCATCGGGGCTATAGGGAGTTCACAGAAGTGGCAGCTGCAAAACCTACCTCTACCCTCCCCCAAACTAATTGATATGGAACCTCATGCAGCCCCCTGTCAAAAGGGTACTGTAGGTGGACCTGTAATAGTGGCCTTACGGCATAATTGTGAACATATTTGGGTCCTCTTATATATCTATTATATCCCTCTTATATATCTATTACATCACCATTGCAGGGTGGGGGGTCCACCTAAAGGATGCCATAGTTTCCATGTTGGTTTGGGGTAGTGACCAGCACGGGTAAAACATCAGTGGCCAAGGTTGTCCAGCCTTTGACGAGGCCAGATTCCAGCAGGCAAGCAGTTGCTTTGGAATCCACCTAGACCTTCCTAATGCCAATAACACCTGAACCCCATATCATGGCCTATTGTACTATGTCCAAAAGCGTTTTTGGGCTCTTATTTCACTTATGTTGGTGGTTGAGGTAAGTGGGCGGAAGGCTGGTCAGAGACGGATATTTGTGATGATGCTGATGCTGGTGACGCGAAGTGATGACCATGGTGTGCATGACGGTTATGCTGCCGATTACTGATGGTGATGGTGATGAAGACGATATTCCCAATGCCGGCAGCACCGGCAGCAGCAAGCAATAAGCATTACTTACTACTGCTGTTGCAACTGAGATTGTGGCTTCCAATATATGCGAGACCTACACAATCCTTAAAGGACACCTCCCCTTGGTCCCTTGCGGTCCTGATCTGCCCTCAGGGTTTCTAGTCAGAAACGCAAATTGCCCGAAGGCCGCAGCGCTCAAAGCGCTCGAAGCTTCCAGTCCGGGCCGAGGTCGATACATCCTCGCTTTGCCAGGCCTTGAGGGCTCGGAGGGACAGAGGAATTTCAAAGAACAGATACAGATGAGATTCTAATTACCTGGCCCCTCCAATGTAGGACTGTAGGACCCTTTTGGGTTGTCCTAACAAGAGTCCCACCAAAATCCCATACGAAACCCAAACAGGAACTACATCGGAGTGTCTCGGTAAGGGCTCTTGGAGGGCTATCTGGGATCATGTGATCATATAAGCTAAAGTCTAAACTCCNNNNGGAGTTTAGATTATGGCTCAGATTGAGAAATGCGAAGGGTGCTGAGGCTTGTTGGGCTTTAGAGTTTGATGTTTTCAGGGATGACCTGCGGGCTTTGACGGCATGTAGGTTTTGCTTCCTTGTTCTTGAGGGCAATGGAAGCAGGGCTACGGCCAGGAGGAAGGGTATGATGTATGAAGGTTTATAGTCCCCCTTAAGTAGATTTAATATTGCTTTGGGTATATTATAACAAGATCCCCATATACCCCATATTCTATCTACTTAGGGGGGACTATAGGGTTTAGGTCCTGTGCAAGTGTTCTCGGCGCCTCGGGAACCTCTTGGCCTAAACTCCCAACTCAAGGAATCCTGAACCTTCTGCTCGGTTTAGGGTTTGTTGGACCCAAGCCGCCCGCGGTTCAGGGTTCAGGGTTTAGGGTTCGTCCTTATCTATTCTAAGTCTGGAGTCACCAAATTCAGGCTTGAAGAAGAACTCTGAGTTTCCTGTGACTACTTTTCCATGCGGATTGTCAAGGCACTCGACGCTGTATGCTGTATACCTTGCTGCTTAGCCCTGCTGCTGTGCATGAGCTCAAGGCTGCATGATGTATCGAGCTGGTGATAGGGGGGGCCTAAACACAAAATCTTAAGTTCCTATACTGAGGGATCCCAATCTTCCAGGGTACTGAAGGGACCCGGATTTTGATACAAGCCACGCCAGCTCACCAAGGTTGGAGAAACATCAAAAAAATGTTCGCTTGCTGGATCTTAAGCTTCTGCAACCTCCAAGGTCAGGGGTCTTCTGAACCAACTGACCCCTATTCTAGGGGGATTATATAGGGGATAGTATAGGGTACTGTGATAGGGGTTATCAAGAGGGATACCAGGAGTTTAGAGTATAGCTCAGATATTGGGCTCCTTGCCTTTACTCGTGGGCAAGGTGCTTGGAAGTAGCACAAGCGTATACTTGTATGTATAGGGTTCAGGGGTTTGCGGGTTTCAGCGCTTGTTGTACCCGTACCTTAATCCCTACCCGTACCCTAATCCCTATACCCTAAAACCCGAAGCCTAAACACTAGATTACTGCATTTTTTCGTGGCTTAGTCCAAACTTCTCTGAAAAATTCAAGAAATTTCTGCGGGAAGGTTGCCAAGAGGCTGGAGCCCGTACGGGATCCGCAGGCTACTGCGGGTAGTTTGGGATGGGGTTATCTTTCGGTTTAGGGTTTAGTGTTTAGGGTTTAGGGAGGTTGTGCAGAGAGGTTCCGGGACATCTTTTGCAACAGAGTTTGACGCCGAAGGACGTGAAGGCAGTGGACGATGTTCTTTTCAAAGAGGTTGAGAGTGTGAATAACTACCAGCATTATGTTCCTGGTTTCCTTGTATAACTAGGGTATAGGATACCTCCAATGGACTTGAGAACTATTTGTTAAGTAGCTTACATGAAGTCAGACTATTCTGGGCATATAGTATAAATACCAGGGTTTCCTTACTACAGTAACTCAATGTAAGTACCTTAACGGCAACCCAGTTGTTTCAGGCTTCCTGCATGATAACGAGCCACAGTTCTATTGGGCTTGGCCATCAAAAGGAGCCAGCCTTGTGGCAGTTCCCGGGTTTCGGGTTTTGGGTCTAATGTTTAAGGCTTAGGGCTTTGGTTGCTTTGATCCGGATCCTGCAGCGAGACCACTACGAACATGAATTGGAAGCAGCTCCAGCTCAAGTTCATGTGAGGTTTAGGGTGTAGGTTTTAGGGTGTAGGGTTCCAGCTCAAGTTCACGAAGGTCGTTTGGGGATATTCAGGGTTCCTGTAGGTCTATAGAGAATAGAGGGGATGGACTCTTCATAGTCATCATTTGGGCGACAGAATTTTGGTCAACTGACGTAGGTAGAATGTTAGTTGCACCCGAATTTCTTCCAGGAGTCTCCGCCACGTGGTGGCATGCGAGATAGGGGCCCCACTTCTTGCCGCCCGCAACACTTGTTCGTATAGGATCCAGTAAAGGGGAAACACGCGCATCTGATTTTGGTCGGTTCGTAGGTTGCTTTGGGCACCTCAAACAGTTTTTAACTTGAGCCTTTGGAGTGGTGTCAGGGCATAAGGAAATCCTGGATGTGAGTCTCTGCTCACTTGGAGTTCCTGCGGAGGTTAGCCACAAGATTGCCGTTGAATCGCATTTCTTTTGAGTCTGCCTGGATCCTAGTCCTTAAGCTTAAAGGATCTCGCGACTTGCCCAAAGAGACTCTCAGCCTTTGAAGGCATGAATAAAAGCGGTTTAGGGTGTAGGGCTACTAGCCCTACGTGATACACGGCAGGTACAAGTGTAAGAGTTGGGTGCTCGAAGCGGCCAAAGTCGTCGGGGCCGGACAACAGAATGCATGCCTTCTTTCTGACTCCCACATAAGCCCTGAATTCAAAACTCTATGCTCCAATCTACAGAGATCCTGCTCCGTCTACACCACTTCCTGATGTGGAGGACTTCCTCTCTGACAGCACTTCTTGGGGTATGTTTGGAATTTGCTCGGGAACCCAAAAGGTGATAAGTCATGATGCCTAGGTCATGCGCAAGCCCCCCAAATCCTAAAAGGAGCTACGTTGTTCAAGCTTTTGGCACACAGCGTCTTTCAACGGAGTGTCAGCGCAGCCATGTACATGTTGCTCGGCGGGCAGACTGGTCATTGCGAACCGTTGCAGGCTGGTCATGGCGTTGGTCCGGGACAGTTGCAGAGCTCAGCATCCTTCAAAACGATGACCTGGACTGTAGGGTATAACATGGCCAGCTACGGCCACTGAGAGCTTTGCAGCGGGCCTTGTGTCTACTGCCTGCAAGGCGAGCGATGCCCCGCCGGATTGGCATGTGGGTATTGCCATCTCCCACATGAGACGCTTGGGTTTCGGCAAAACAGGCGCTTCCGAGAGTTGCGTGTTGAGGTTACTGACCAGGAGCTCCTAGCAACCTTCTTGCCTTAAAACTGGGTTGCTGTTAAGGAACTTAAATGAAGTTACTATATTGGGGAAACCCTATTATTTACTATGTATACCCATTATGGTAACTTAATTTAAGTTCCTTAACAGCAACCCAGGGGAAGGCCAGGATATAGGGGCTTCTTACCTGAGCCTCGCATCTCATTGCTCTCCTCGAAGCTGAAGTAGTCGATCCCTTTGCCTCGAGGATGCGAGCGAAGATCAAGGCAGAGAGGATGTCTTTTATCCACCTCGTGGGGTGCAGCATGCACCGCCTACCTCCCCACATCCGAGCTGAAGTGGGACGCCCGAAAGCCACCATGCCCCCACCTCAGCTGAAGGCTTCAGCGCATTCTTTGTCCATCGTGATCTAGAGGGTTTAGACTCAGGGTCTAGAATGCCGAAGCCAGGCCTGTGATACGAGTGGCCTAGATTCTAGGGCCTAGATGCAGGAATTATGAGAACCCATTTTTCCCGCAAAGAAAGCACCCATTGCCCCCTTATGAAATGGAATCCCTACACATCGCCAGACCAGGCTACAAGGGTCATCTGATGGTTAGGCCACACATATTTCTTAGTCCTTTCAGCAAGTTCTGTCTGGACTTCCGCTTTAGTGTCGGGGAGGTTGCATTCGCTGGGGACTCACTCACCCGTTCATGCTTGGACGGGCCGGGGCCGGTGCTTCGTAAGTAGAACCCTAAACCCTGAACCCTAAACGCTCAGCCTGAAACTTGCAAAGGCACCCCGATACTCCATCTACGGGCCTTTGGTTAGCTGGGAATGAAGGAATGGACAAGCAAATGGGAATTACGAAAATTGGTTATATAGGGACTGCTATAAGGGTCCATTCCTCCCTAAACCCTACTGGGATATATAGGGACTACTAGATGGATCCATTCCTTCATTCCGAGCTAACCAAAGACCAGTCTAGTTTCACTGCACGCGGCTTATTTCAGGAGATCATGGGAGTGGGTTTAAGGTTTACGGTTTAGGGTTTAGGGTGAAGGCATGGGATCTGTAATGCGACTTCAATATCATGCAAGCTAATGAGTTATACTGTTTGTCTCGCCTTGTTGCCATGTTTGTGATTGACGACGTCCCCCTGCAGACTCCACAGTTGTAGCTCACATGTAGCTTTGGCCCTGTAGCACATGCTGGTCCGGATTCGGCTACAGAAGCGAGAATCCCTTCACCATTGGGATGTTTCAGTGTTGGCCTAGAGAGTCCCAAGTGCCCACACAGGGAATACTGTCTCAGATCAGGAGGGCGGCTGTTACTACAGAAGCCATACTTCGTACCATGTAATTAGGTACCTTGGACCTTTTGGGTCAGGAGGGAGCTCAGCTAGCAATGCTATTGGGCAGGCTGCCACCAATGACTTGGTTGACATTGAGATATGTTAATCGTGTCATGAAAACGTATTCTGCATTGCCTTGCTGAGGGCCTCACAGGGAATGGTCTCGCAGCCATGCATGGCATGATATTTATTGGTATCGGCACCGTTGCTCGAAAAGCAAAAACTGAGCTGCCACCAAAACCTGGAAATATTTGGGGTGGCCAGCATTTGCTTATGGTAATACAACATCCTACATGGCCTCAAGTCCTCCAGCTGAAGGTGTTTGAAAACGGTACCGAATCATCCTCTACTACAAAATCCAGTCTCATCCAGCGGTGTAGCTCACATGCTTTTGGAGCTGTAGGATGGGGCGGCATCAAGCAGAAAGCCAGATGTCCTTCATCAGCTACACCAACTTACAGTACAAAGATACCCGACCCTCCATGTAGTTTCACCCTGGAGACGGCTTAGCATGAAAGCCTACCAGATCAGTCTCGCCATTTGAACACAATGTGAGCTACCAAAACCTCAGACTATTCGGGATGGACAGAGGGTGGCTAATTGCAATAGAACATCTTCCGGTGTGAAACCATCATCCCTAAGGGTCCAGATACCCAAATATTGAGGTCTGGGGTACCCTCAAGCCTATATTACTTGATTACTTGGACCCTTTAGGGTTCTACAGGGGGGTTTTAGGTACCCTGAAGCCTATGTTACTTGGGTACTTGCCTTAGGGTTCTACTACAACGAAATCCTAAAACCCCAATAGTTGGGTACTTGGACCCTTAGGGTTCTACTACAACAAAACAAAATCCTAAAACCCCAATAGTTGGGTACTTGGCAAAATCCTAAAGCCCCAATAGTTGGGTACTTGGACCCTTAGGGTTCTACTACAACAAAATCCTAAAACCCCCAATAGTAGGATACTTGGACCCTTAAAGTTCTACTACCACAAAAGCCGCTCGTGTAGATCACCTGCGGCTTAAGAGCCGCTGCATGGGCTGCCCTCAAGCGGAGAGGTAAAAACACACACACACACACATGTTTTAGGGCTTAGGGTTTAGGGTGTAGGGTTTCTGATTCAGAGTTGAGGGTTTAGGATTCAGGGTTTAGGGTTTAGGGTTTGCTCATTCTTGACTGCGTATACTGGGTGAAGGCGCATGTGCAAACCGTAGCTGCCAGATGTGACAAGTTAACGTTGTGAAGCTTCCTTGGGAGCTGAGACCTGCCATAAAGCTTGTAGCTAAACCCTAAACCCTAAAGGAAGTGGAGCTTGCCGGCTTGGGGGGTGTTTCGTTACAAAGCTGCATTTGCTTGCTGACTTGACATACCTGGCTTGAGTTGTGCGGCGAGCCCCCAGTGGCTAATCGCTAGCTTCAGGCTCACGTTGGTGTTCTATGGTGAAATAGGGGCGGATGGGGTCTGGCTTTGAGGTTTCTGAAGCCGACTAGTTGTGCTGGGACTCTGGGACAAGCTGTGCTTGCTCGTGGGATGCGCGTGCCAGAATCCCGGTTTTGGCGCAAGCATGGGACATGTTTTGCTGGAAAGGTCCCGGTGTGGCTTTTTCGTCAAGCAGGACGTCACCTCCCGGAAGCTTGTGCTGAAGAGGTCATGGATCTCCATCCCTTAAGGGCATTAATTAGTGGGTGTGTTTCATTGCATGGCGCCGCTGGTTCAGATCCAATTGGAGGGTTTATTCCCAACTGCATGTCTACATAGTATCATCATTGGTCGTCGTGATCATCGTCGTCGTCCGCGTCGTCGTCCTCCTCGTAGTCGTCCTGGTCATCCTGGTCGTCGTCGTCCTGGGACTTTGGCTTCAGATCTCCCAGATGTCGGGGCTAACAGGCTTGCAAGAGAAGAAACAGCACCAACTAACTGGTGATTAGTGAGTAACGGAATATCATCCCTATATAATCCCTGCATTCCAGTATTCCCTACTAGCCCTCAGTAAGTCAAGGGCTGATCTACGGGGTGCCGGGGTGCTAGTGATGACTCGTACCTTCCCTGGGTAGCTCTGAGCAACCTTGACGCAGAGTAGCACAACAAGCCGCCGCCAGCATGACCCTATCCCCGGTTCAGGGTTTAGGGTTTACTGTAGCATGATTGAAGCCACTGAACAAAAGAAGAAATGACAACACAGGAAGTGTCTGTGGACGAAAAAAAAAAAGCTGGGAATGGTATTGACAAAAAGCCGAAGCAGCCAAGGAGTACAATGAGTACAAAGCCAAGCGCGCCCTGGATTGAAATGGACATCCCGGTGCAACTTTAGGGTTTGGGGTTTTGGTGACTTCTGTTGAGGTTTTTTGCTGACCAATGGCTGAACAGGGCTTAAAAGCAGAGAAGCAAATCCAGGTTGTATTTCAAGGCTTAGCCGGGGATCCAAATCTAGAAAGAATACACCCTAAATCCCATAGTCCCCGGAATTAGATGGAATATGGGGCATTTGGGGATCTTATTATTATAAAGGGGGACTATATACCCACTTGGGTCCTTGGGCTGGAACCTAAAGTCTACACAAAATGCCCACTTTGCAGCCCACTTTGGGCCCTAAAGTCGATCAACAGTCTCTGTTTCGGGTTTAGGATTTAGGGTTTAGGGTTTAGGGATCTTTTGTGGCCGGCAGCTCAGAGTCCACATGCAAAAAAGGGTTTAGGGATCTGCAAGACATCCCTGAGACCTGAAAGGTTGGGAACCGGAGCCTTTGCGGGTCAGGATTCGGAATTTATCAAGTTCATAGGAGGAGTCTCTTTGGCACGTTGTCTGAACTTGCATAAGACCATCTTACCCAAACTGGGAATCTCCCCTACTTTAAGCTGCAGAACACAACACTTAATCCTTAGTTTGTTGGACTGTCCCTTGGTTTGCTAAAAGCTATGACCTGCCTAGAGCCGCTCTTGGTTCCCTAGCCTTATCGCTCCAATTAGCCTTAGGTAGGTAGCGTTTGTAGACACTAGGGCCCAATGTAAGTAACTCTTATACTCTTAATGTCCCAGGGCGAGCCTCAAAATTTTGTTGCAGGGAATCCCTCCCCTGCCAGATGATTGCGGCAATTTTCTGGTGTATATGGGGGACTGTCATGAAGAGGGTAGTAATAATAGCATAGATATTAGCAGCAGTGGGAATACGACTGGTTTGGGGCTTAGGGTACAGTATCGAACAATCAAAGAGGTGCAAGTCTATCTCTTGATTATTGTGTAGCCTAGCACTGACCCTGCAAAAGCCACATATAGCACTTCTTGTCCCGCTTCTATCCGCACTTTTTTAACAAGTTGCAGTATCAAGTGCCTGCTGTAGGGTGGGGGCAGTGCAGTCTGTGCTGTTCTTGAGGCCCGTAAGAGGAATTGCTCGCTGCCAGCGACGCTTGTGTGTATGTGTACTTCAAAATGTTGCTCCAAACGCATCCTGCTCACACGTTCAATCTCATTATGTGTTTTCGAGTAGACAGCACTTTTGCATGCTAGGAGTGGGATGCGAATATACACTCCAGAACTCTATAGTTCCCCACTATGGGGACCTGCAAAAGTGACCACCCTTTTTTGTAATTCTAGTGTTTTTTATTAGGAGGCAGACGGATTACACGACTTTGACACTACAGCCTTGAGTCCCCCAAAAAAGGTGGCAAGAACTTCTTGCAGCTGCTCGAAGACCCGGCGGATGTAGCTGCCAGGGCCTGAATTTTCTTTGGAGGCTGGATGTGGGAAGTACTTTTGATTTTTTCGAAAATGCCAGGAGTGGCGAGAAGAATGATGTAGATTAATATCTTACCACCACTCATATTGCTAGCGTTCCTTACGCTGACGGAGTTTTGAGAAGCTTGGAGTTCCGTATTTCAGCTTGATTCAGGTCAGGTTCAGGGTTCAGGTAGGGTTATGGTGCAGGTTCTACATAGGGTTGAGAGCTTCGAGTTGTTGAAGGGTTTGGGGCTCATGTAGCGTGTAGTGCTTTTTTTTGTTTGGCGCTCGAAAGTCCCACTCTAGCTCCTTGGCTGGAAATGGCCGAGATCTATGTCCATGTCTGGCAACCGCTGGCATAGACCAGATGCTTAACCCTACAACCTGCACTCCCAAAGTGCAGAAGGTTTGGGCATTCGGACTGCTACTGAGTCTTATACTCATTAGTTAGCAAGTGTTGACAAAAAATCAGTTAAGAAAGCACATGAAGAAAATACAGTCATAGGTTATAGTCGTACCCCTCCCCAACAAGGAACCTTGTTAGCGTTACTTCCCTGAACCTCGAAGGGGCCAGCGGGGATTGTAGATGATGTCGATACTGATACAGTGGATACTAAAAACCCTGCATGCACTTTGCATATTAGATTAAATCCTAAGCCCTAAAACTTAAATCTCATGATTCCCAAGGGTTTAGGGTAACCGTGTGGAGCACAGTCAGGCCGCATCTGCTTTTTTCTTACGAATCTCCAAGACTACTTGTAGAGCCCCAGCCAAAAAACATACTGTAGGTTGTGGGATGTTGTAGGGTTTAGGGTTCAAGCTGGGGCGGAGTGTTTGTGGTCGGCAGCTCAGAGTCCACATGCAAAAAAAAGGGTTCAAGCTGTGCTGGTCATAAATTCATGCTTGAAATTTCAGGTTCCAAAGCAGTGATAAGCGAGGGGTGGACACGTTACATATCGCAAGCATGCGCCTGGAGTCCGTGGATAAGACACTTCTAGGCTGGGTTCAGAGATGTGCTGCTCAGGACTAAACTAAACGTTTTGCGGCCAACATCGTTCAGTCACGAGGGGAAGCCTTCTCCTTTGATTTGCAGGCTGTTCCCTATGAACGCCTTCAAGCCGTTCTTAGAACTTTTAGCCCTCTGTTCTACAGCTCCCCCAAGCATGACATGGAGGGTTGTCAAAATCATGGTGTTTTGGGTGGTTGCCCTGAGCATTACGGGCCATACAGTAATGAATTATGTGAAGGGCTGTACTGTCATGGCCAAGGCCCCATAATATGCTACGGCTTCGGCTTCCCTCCTCCAGTGTCCCAGGACTTCGAAGCTGCCAGGGTCCGTAACGCTGTTTCCCATGTTTTTGATTTCAGGTCGTGATCGGGGCCACTACTCACGTTTTGGATCTCCCCCCCCCCCCAACGCTCAGGAGTGCACCATGCAGCCACTTCGGAGATACGGTGTGGACGCGGCAATTCTGCTTCTTGACTGAGGTAGCCACAGCCGATTTTTTTCTGGCCTTTGGATATCTGGAAATGAAGGAATGGAAAAGAAAGTGGAAACCATTATATTGGGTTATATAGGGACTACTATAAGGGTCCATTCCTGCAAACCAAAGTCCAGCTTTGGATACACCCCTTGGCCTGCCAAGATTTTGGGGTTCAGCTTCTGGTCCTGGCGGATATCTCAATCCCTCATTGCCAGAAAAATGTCAAAGAAACCTTTCCCAACATGCTTCCACAACGAGCATACCCTCAACCCTAAACCCCCGAAACGCTGAACCCCAAACCCTAAGCCCTAAAGCCTAAACCCTCAAACCCATGAGTCATCAGACGGTTTTTGGGCCATGCTCTGAGACTCAGGCTTGTACCTGCGCGTTCAGGTTTAATGTATAGGTCAGTGGACACCAAACGTGTAATAGCGGTATAATAGGAATATAAGAGGACCATGCTACATAAGGGTTTAGGATTTAGAGTTTAGGGTGTAGGGTTTTACTATTATGCCTTCTGCTCACCATTACTGGGTGGGGGGTCCGGCTGAAGGAGAAGAGAAAGGATTGGGCATAAGAACATCTTTGCGCAAAGGCAGCTAGGCAGATCTATTTGCTTAGGCTCCGTGTTTTCCCCATCCGTTGTTGAAACCGATTCCCAGTTTCTCGGACATCTTGGTGGTGGCAGAAGCTTTGGGCATTGACGTGGACGCTCGGCCTCTCTAGGTTAGGTGTTGCTTGTCCCTTCTGTCTTTGATGCTGCCTCTCCATCGGGATGCAGTCTCAACCATGCGGTTTGCAAGTGCCTTGTGGTTTTCAGCTCGTCTCGGCTGTTTCACGTTGGATGGTGGTGTGCTTTGAAGGGGATGGGTCGTTCTATGGCCTTTGTTGCAACAGGGCCATGGAGGCAAACAGCACTTGGGGCACGACTTCGAAAGTCTTGTCAAGTCTTGCGCATAATTAGATAGCGTTTGAACTCCCGCCCAGGAAATGCCAGGAGGCAAAGGCGCGCGCTCTTGGCAGGATGTGTAGAACAAAGTGGAAGCGCGGATGAGTTGTAGGGAGTACAGGGTCGAGTGTCCATTGCTTTTTGTACAGAAACCACCTACAGCTTCGCAGACGTGAGGTTAAGATGAACAACACCGCACGAAAAGGGCTGAAGCCCTACTCCATGCACAGACCAAAACATGGTCAGCTAATGGTGTCTCGGACCTGTGCTATGAAGGAACACGCTTCAGCTATGTAAGACTTGACTGACTCGACTACTAGACTGACACTTGGGTTGCAAACGCATATCTGGCTTCATTCCATGGTCTAGAGCTTACCTAGACCTCCCAAATACGGAAGCATGGCCTCTAAGTCCAGTATGATGGGCAAGGTCATTATTATGGTGTTTTGAAGGTCTGGTAGGGCTCTAATGGGCCCTAGCCTTCAATTTCTCGCCCAAGGCTCTAGCGCGAGGATGTCTGTATCCTCAAGGGTTCTAAGTGGCTACATTGTCGTTACATCATACAACGCATGGTTTCTGTAGGAATCTCCTTTATGGTTTGGGTAAGTACTTCCCATATTCTGGGTACTTTGGAATCTTTCGGTGTTGCCACCAGGGTCACTACCGGCGAATGCTTCCATGGTCCGTCAGCCAACCTATCCAAATTCAGCAGCTAATTCTTTGATCCCCCTTCACAGCCCTGTAGTCTCCTTAGGAATTAGTTTTCTAAATTTCATTATAGTATAGCCCGAAGGGATTATTAAACATACTTCTTATTATAGGTCTAAGGAGACTACAGACCCTATGTGCAGGCATCCTGGTTCCCCGACCGCTCGAGTCCCCGGAGGCCTTGAGAGACAGGATTTCATGACGGAAGTTGAGAAAAAAGAGCCTCTTGATCCTACAGCGCCTGCAGATCCTTGGTATTGAGTTCGTTTCGTCATGCTTGGGAAAGAGATTAGTAGCTGGAACACGTGGCAAGGCGCGTGCACAGGCTTTGCTTAAGCAGCCCCTGTATTTCTGCAGAAGAAATGATCGTTTCCATAGATGGGGGACCCCAATGCAAACCCCCGCATGCTACAATCCTCAATATTGCCACCCCCAGAAAAGGACCCTTCAATGGGAAACCCCCAGATGTCCGAGCTTTATTTTCTGCAGCTGGAAGCTCGCATAGTGGAGCAGCTTGATGACATAATGTCGTTAAAGCGGTGGTGCTTCTGTGAGGACATCGCGCGGTTGGCGTCAAACCCCGCAACTCCTGAGTTCGTGGAAGATCGTTTGGTCCTGACCTCACGGGGCCATTGGGGCAGTTGGATTTGGAAGCCTTTATGGTTCAGGGCTTATAGGGCTTCCCGTACTGTCCCCAAACACATGGCATTGAAGCGCTGAGCCCTTGACCCCCTACCTGCCTCCAAAGCATGTTTGCCTTCTGCTGCCTTGTTCCATGCGAATATCAAAATTGACGTGAACCCTGCAGCAACGCCCTCGTCGCAATTCAGGCTCCCGTTGTACGAGATATATCTCCTCCTGCATGGAGAACCCTAAACGCTAAACCCTGTGTGCATCATTGCATGATCGGAGTTGTCCAAAGTTATACCTGCGGGATGCTTAAGGGGAGCTCCCAGAGTTCATGTGTGATGCCCACATATGCCTAAGGTCTCCAAGGCCCTACTTTGAAGTTTGAAGCGCTGTCCCGATACTGTGGGCTTGGCTAGGAGCACATTCCGCTGCAGCCCCAAAGCATCCTAAGTAGGAATATTTAGAAAATCCTACTACAGATCTTGTCGGTAGCTGACCACGAGACACCGACACCCAGCCCGACTATGCAGACTCTGCGAGAAGCTTGGGGCCCTAGGGTTTGTAGGGCTTAGAGTAATGTTGCAGCACTTTATTTAAGCTCTATACCCCCACTCCCCGCCCCTAACAACAGGGGCTCCAGAAAATTAAACGCCAGACGTCCTCAATAAGGGTCCCGCGGTACTGAGGGCCGGGAGGCCTTGGGCATTAGGTACTTTAAAGGGGATGGTCTGGATTCGGTCCTGTATGTTCAGAACCCCTACACCAAAACACAAACGGTCTTCCCAACCATGGCCGTAAATTGAAGAAACGGCGGCCAAACATACATTATTCAAGGTCGCTTCGTTAAAGCCAGTGCAACATTAGCATTTCCAGAGCAATCTTGATATAACTATAATAGTTAACTAATGATATGTCCCCAAATCTTATTTTTGAAGATTTATGCCCCTACATGTGTTTGGAAGATTATCCCCCATACTTCAGCTTTCGTAGGCTGTAAGCCTTGGGACCCCCGATTAGATGCATGTCAGACCATGTCGCCAACACTACCTTCCCTCACCCTCTACCTCCCAAAGACTAATCAATGGGCTTAGGCGAGTGTGGGAGGTAACTCCGATAACATGGTAGCCCTGAGGGCTGAAGGACCCAAATAATGGGGCTTCAGGTCCCAAACACCATTAATATCATAGTATGTGAGCCCTAAAGCCCTATCATTTGGGTCCTTGTACCCTTGGGGATGGTAAGGGAGTCTACCAGGATGATTCTACGGATCCACTTCTCCACTCTCCCCTTCGCAGCATGAAGTGACCTTACACCAGGCTAGAGAAATTTGCCTTACACCCCAAACCTTGAACCCTAAACCCTAAACCCTAAGCGTAGGGTTTAACCGCCGGCTCATGCCGAGGTTTCCCAACAGTTCAATTGCGACTTATTCGGGACATCCTTCAAGCTGCGGATGACCCCGAT
>CAJNIZ010045818.1:26660-42937 GCA_905231905.1 Symbiodinium pilosum
TTCCTCCATTCCCTACCAACAAGCAGTGAGTAACCCAAGCCCCCAACCCGAAGCTATGCTATGTCTCTAAAAGCTAGGCCCACGTTTTGGAATCAGTTCGATGCATCGTCGAGACGATGCCGGGGTCCAAGCATGCATGCTGCCGTGGAGGTCAAGGGAAACACCAAGCTACTCAGGAGCAGCACCTAAATCCCAATTAATAATAGCAAGGGTACCAAATCGAAGGGGGGACGCAACATTGTGGTCTTAAGTGGTTTAAGATTTCGAGTGTAATGTTAGCCTCCCAACCCCGCCATATTGTTGCCACCCACCTTATGATTGGTATGGTAACATCAGGGTTGAAGATATTGGGTGTGGACTTGTGAGAAACCTGTGGGGGCTCGGTGCTGGGCCTTGGTGTGAGGGACCCACGATATTAGGGTTACCAATGGACATAGGGTTTCCTAAAATTAGGGATCCCATTTCCGGCTCCCAATGATAAGGATTCTTGTGTTTTGTTGTCTATCTTGGCATCCCCCTGCCTAGGGAAACTGCCATATTGGGATGATGGAAAAGAAAAGGGGTTCTACTGTACAATGAAAATCAAGCGGAAAAGAGAATGGACAATGAACTGGAAACTCGGGCTATGTATCCCTGTAGTAGCTCAGTGGTGTCCCTCCTTTTTCCCCAAACGGAACCCATGTCCACTAATCATTTGGGAAATATTCTCTTTCCACATATATGGTAGCCTTTGATAGGTTCCCTAACCTGTCAGTAGCCCTAGGGACCCAGTAGTAGTAAGAGGTAGCCCCCGGGTTGACAGAGCAGTGTACCTTTGAGAGATTGGAATGCAGGCTGTGACATCGAGTCGCGCCACGCGAAACGGACCCAGAAACTACAGGCTCGTCTTCGGAACACAGCCCTGAACCCTAAACGCTACACCCTAAAACCCTTTAAACCCTGAACGCCGCGAGAGACAAATCAGGTAGATTCTCAGACAAATTAGGTAGCTTCCCAGAGGCCTGCCTGAGGTAGGACACACCCTCGCAGAAACCCCTGGCTTCTTTATAAAAACCTTCTACATGTCCTGCTCTCCTGCTCAGGGCCCTGTCCTACTGCGGCATCTAGGAATCTACCCTACTAAGGATCCCAAATCCTAAGCCCTAAACCCTAAGCCCTCTAAACCCTAAACCCCCTAAACCATCCAAACCCTAAACCCTGAACCGCCTACACCCGCTAAACCCTCAACCCGAGGTCCAAGGAGGGCTTCGGCGATGTCCCTTTGATCGGCTTTTCCGCCGCCCCCTGGACCCTCTTCTTCTACATGGCCAGAAGCCCCAGAGTTGACCCTAAGGGTTGAGGGTTGGGGTTTGGGGTTTACGGTTGAGGGTAACCCTAAACTGCTGGGAGCTTCGCGCGGGAGACAGTACCCCGATCCTTAAACCGGATGGCGGTACAGGGATATATACCGATATATATATATATATTTATATTTATATATATGTGTGGGTTATACAGGGTTACAGAGGTCAGAGGGTTGCAGGGCTTAGGTTGCAAGGTCGGGTTGAGAATTTCCAGCCTTGAAGCGTTTGGACTTGAGGGCAAAGATGAGAGAAATTTAGGGTTCTAGGAATGAGAGATTTGTTGAATTTAAAGGTTTAGGCGGGCAAGGCTATGGCCTCTGGTCTCTGCAGGGTTCATGTCATACAGGCAGGTACAGGGAGTATGTGGGGAGAAATGGGGACTGGAGTCAACATTGAACCATTTCTTTCAAATGGCACGGCTCTCGAACTGCAAAGAAGAATCATGAAGCCATCGGAATATACATATATATATATATTAATATATATATATATTTTTACATATACACACACATATATACATAGAATCATTTTTAAATCGTTGCTCAAGCTTCTATAGTAAACAAGGCTGCAGCCTTGATTAGGTGGGGATCCTCCTGCCGACCCCAGAGGCTGATCTTAACCGATTGCGCTAAGCACGCAGCTGGAACCTAAACCCTAAACTGCATGGCCCATTAGGGTTTAGGGTTTAGGGAGTTCTCCCCAAGACCTACTTGGGCCCTGATATCTAGTACGCCTGGGGGGGGCTCCAAACATAAATCCTTATCATGAAACCAATACCAAACCTAGAGGGTAGGTAAAGCGAGACAGGCTCCAGTCCGCAGTACCCAAACTGTCTGAAGCTGAGGATCTCCTTGTCTCGCATTTCTTACTGGTTCTTGTTAGGGCAGAAGGGAATATGAAATCCACGTACAGTGGTATGTTCACTTATTCCCCACTAAGAACCAGTAAGATTAATAGGGCTAGGGGGACAATTTATGTCTCTACATTAGGTTGGTCCTACTTCAAGTTGCGCGTTCAGCTTGCTGGCTACCCGTGCCCAAGACAACACACCTAAATCCTAAACTGTTTTAAGTCCGAGGCTGGTGGCAGACCCTTCACCCTAAACCGCGTAAGCCTTCCTTGAAGTGGGGATCCTCTCTGGAAGCCTGCAACAACAGAAGGATCCGAAAGGACCAGAACACGCTCAAGCCTTGTTCTGAAAAAGCCTTGGAGGGCGAAGGCTTCAGGCTTACTTTCTGGCTCTGGATAAAGTTCAAGGGCCTCGGAATGAGTGCGTGCTGATCCTTCACAGTCGTGCTCTGAAGCCCTGCGCTTCTCTGCGTTGAAGTTAACTACCAGAATCTGAACATGTAGTAACACCCGTGCTTTCCTTGACGTTTTTCCCGTAATTTTCCCCCTACAGATCTTGCGTGGACACCCGTTGGCTCCGTCAAAGGTTTGATTAACCTCAGCAGGAGAGCGCGAAAGACGGCTTTCTCTGCCAAAGAAGATCTAGGGCCAAAAGCCAAAGCTCAGCTTTAGGTCTATAGTATTTGGGCCCTAAAACCCTGTTATTTGGGTCCTTTGACCCTTATGGTCATCTGCATTCCATGAACGACCAACACTACTCCCCAAGAGTCCTTATACCCTGAACCATAAACACTTAAACCCCGTAGTATATTGTGGTAGAACATATTCCAAAGTCCCTTTCCACTTGTGGCATTCCCGTGAAGATCTTGGATGCAGGTGGGAGGTTCATCCAGGAAGAGGACAGCCACACCCTGCAGGGAAGCAAGTTGCAACTTCGTCACAAGGGCTTGATCAAGGAAACCTCTCGGAGATTAGTTATCAAGTGGGTACCTCTACAGAAGGCCTATATAAACCTCATATAGCCCCCGTACCCTTATACGAGCGCGCATCACAGGCTTTACTTCTAAGCTTGCCCTAAGGGTCCAAGGACCCAAATCATAGGGTTTTGGGGCCCAAAGACTGAAATATTAACGGTATTTGGGCCCTAAAGCCCTATTATTTGGGTCCTTGGACCCTTAGGATTGCCATGCTTGCGTACGGAAGTCTACAAAATGATTATTCCCGAACTCCACAGCATTTTTTGAAGAGGCCTGCCATAGTTCCACCACCTCAGGAGCCGTAGGGATCCGGTTTAGGGTTTAGGGTTCAGGGTTTAGGCGATCTGCTTGCCTTTTGGCTTTGGAGTTTTTCTCTTTGACACGCAAGCAATGCTCGCCTGGCTCAAGCACTTTCAGCATGAACCCATGGACCTCCTTGCGTCTGTCCAGCCAGAGCCAAATGACTCGAGAGCCATGATGCTCCTCGGCAAGGGCCAGCAAATTCATCTGGGCTGCTGTTAAGGAATCTAGCCCTAAAGTTTAAGCCCTGGCCAAGTTGCCAGAATATGGTTATATAGTAAATTTTGATAACACGGTTCCTGAACATCAACCCAGACTGATAAGTATTATGGCAGTGTTGCATCCTCACGGAAAGACACGTGCGGTTGCACACTCTTTAGAGGAATTCTCGGATGCAAACATGGGCTTCAGGTTAAGCATTTGCAAGTTTTAGCAACGGAGGAGGGTAATTTAATTACCAGGCACTCGACGAGCAATCCCTGGAAGCAAGAACATTACCTGCAACCTTCATTTCCTACAGCTTAGTACCCCGTACTTAGAATGTAGGCGCAACCCATAAGGACAGTAGAAAGTCGAGGTTACAGGAATTCCCAGTCATAGTAAAGGGGCTTAGGGTTTAGGGTTTAGGGTTTAGCCCCCAAAACAGATCTTTCCATAGCAATCGTGTATGGCCTTCTCTCTTTCCTCCTGCAAATCAAAACACCTCAACTGGCCCAACCCCACAGTTCCCAGAGTCAAGTAATCTAGGCGCCTGGATAACGAGGAATTTTATCCCCGTATATTACTTGAGCAAATGTGGTATACCCAACCCTTCCAATTGTTTAGGCTCTTGCATGAACCTGTGGCCCCGCCCCCTAAACCTAAACCCTATATCCAAGCGTATTCCCCCAAGCCGGCTCTCCTCACAGGCTTGCTGCTTTCGTGGCCTCAGGTGACGAGGCGGGTGTGCGCCGTGTGCTGGAGGCGGATCCGGGTGCGGTTCCACGGCAGAATCTACATGTCGGCATGGGAGGCTCTATGCTAGGTAGGATAACGTGAGTATACCGTGTTTCACAGTTTAGAAAGCAAGAGTGTTTCGTAATGCGCCTACCTAGTTTCTTCGGCTCCCTGTTCAGAGTCGCCATGATGAGGACCTCCTTTTACTGCGTATATTATCAGGGGGACTCCTGTTTGAGACATACTCATATGTAGCTCTGGGCTCATGAAAAGTTTGGACGCCAGCGGCTACTAGCGCCCTGACAGTTGCAGGCGGGTGGCAAGTAAAGTGGTCATAGCAGCAACAGTAGCAAGCGCACCGAAGCTGCAGTTGCAGCGTAGTTGTAATGAGTAGTAGTAGTAGTAGTAGTAGAAGTAGTAGTAGTCGTCGTCGTCGTCGTCGTAGTCGTCGTCGTCGTCGTCGTAGTAGTAGTAGTAGTAGCAGCAGCAGCAGCAGCAGCCGCGGCGGTGCAGCAGCAACAGCTGTAGCAGTTGCAGTGAGGGAGTCGGGGCGGGAATCCACTTCCCCGATAACCACCTTCAATAGCTTAGAGACGGGCTTGAGTGAGGGTCTATGACTATGAGGTCAATGAATGTAATCCCGCACCTTAAAAGACTAAGCCCTACTCCCCCGACCCTATAATCCCTATACCCTGAACCTATGTTACATTGAATGGCCCTGCTCGTTGATCTTATTCCTCAAGAGCCTGAAGATGGCGTATCGCTCTCCAGTCGATGCAGAGCCAAGAAGCCTTTTGACTGTAGTCTCCCTGGAGGGATTTAGGGTGTAGGTTGTGGTCTCCTTTGAAGTTAATTTTGCACTTGTAATTACTGTAGTATAACGCCAAGGAACAAATAGAATTTATATTTTGGTTATCGGCCTCCAGGTATCCTTGAAAAGCGAACCAACATTACCATGAAAGGGGTCTCTGTAGACTCTTGCCTAACTCTATGTCTGGTAACTGCCATGTACAACATTTCGTACCTGAGAAAGGGCAGGAAAGTAGGATACCCTAAGCCCTAGGGTCCTATAGTCCCCCTTGAGCAGGTAGAATATGTCTGTGGGTATATTATAATAAGATGCCCATATACCCCATATTCTATCTACTTAAGGGGGGCTATAGGTATGTAGCCGTTTAGCCCCCATGGCCAAGGTCAACGAGGTGGGCCTGGATGGAACGTCGCCGCTATGTGCCGCAGCGATGTGGGGGCATGCGAGCCGTCGCCGACTTCATGGGTCTAGGGTTTAGCCTTCCAACCCCGCGTCTCGCCGAGTATAGAGACAAATACTCGAATCAGACCCCTGGTCACCAGCATAGGCTCACCAGAGCATCCATGCCCAAACCATAATTCCGTTCGTGTTCCAGTGAGTGCGATTACCAGAGCATCNNACCCCTGGTCACCAGCATAGGCTCACCAGAGCATCCATGCCCAAACCATAATTCCGTTCGTGTTCCAGTGAGTGCAATTACCAGAGCATCCATGCCCAAACCATGCAACGCAATTCTGGCCCTTCAATATGCAGAATTCTGCGCACTTGTACCATCTGAGCATGTAAGATCCTACTGAAGCGTGTCACAGGGTCGCAGCCCCTGAATATGCACAATCCTTCCACTGCCCTTAAGGTTGTCGCCCATGAAAGCTGTTTTATGTTGGGTCGTTTTTTCAAGAAAAAACGACCTGGCATAAAGCCTCTTTCAGACGTCCTTGAACACATTTCGTGTGGAAATTGTCAGTATTTTTTGTGCTTTGGCTGCATTTGCCCCTCTCACCCACTCGGCGAGATGAGGGGGCGAAGCGGGGTTTTTGGGGTTTATGGTTTAGGGTTTAAGCTTAAGGCTTACTTGGAGGGTCAGGGGGACTTAGTGAGTAGGTTAGTAACCCCTATAACCCACATAATAACCCTGGTTATCCCAATTATTAACCTACTTATCAAGTCTCCCTGACCTTCCAAGTAGGGTCTGGGTTTAGGGTTTAGGGCTCCAACATTCGCCAGGGGCTATGATAAGAGTAAATAATGTTAAACCAACAACAGTGAATCATAATTGTTAACAACACCATAGGGGTGGTAGTAAGTTATGAAAAACAAATATGATAGTAATACTGTCCGCACCCGGTAATTGCCTCAATCAAGGAAAAAACTTGGCTGCTTTTGTAGCTTTTGTAGATATTATATACTAGTTCTCACTAAATCTTATCCAACGGTGACTGCTGAAGACAAATCCCGTTTCAGAGTGCGCAGTTTAGTGTTTAAGGGATGTAGAGTTCAGGGTTAAGGTTGCAGGTTCTACAGTCTAGGTTTGAAAGTTTCGGGGCGTGCATAAAACACCCCCGAAATCGGAAACTCGAACAATAAAGCGTATAAGAGACCGTGATTTTAAGAAAGCGTACCAAAAAGCATAAAAGCACAGGAACGAACTCCCTGCTAGGCCTTGGCTATTCATATTCCTAGGCTCACTGGCACTTGTCCTCTGCTTCCTCTGTCTGACCATCTTCTGGTATGTTGGGTTTAGGGTTTTCAAGTTTAGGGGTCTAGGGTTTAAGGATTTAGGGTTTAGGGGTTTAGGGTTAAGGGATTTAGGAATTTAGGGTTTAGGGGTTTAAGGTGGGCACTGCAGACGAGTAACACAGACTATACGCTGTCAAGCACCCACGCATTCAATTTAAGAACGCCCTCCGCCGACCGTTAGCCTACAGTCTACTGCAAGGCCATGGCATCATTGCCAAGACGACCATGGCTATAACACCGTTTAGGGTTTAGGGTATGAGTTTTCTCCCCAGTTGGAACTAACTACCCATCCCCTAAACCCTAAAACCTAAACCCCTAAACCCTAAGCCCTAAAGCCTAAAACCCCAAAATGGACCCTCAAGTAAGCCCTGAATGCTAATTACACCCGATCTGCTGCATGGGAACAGTGAAGTGAGTGCCAGAATCAGGTTTAGGGATTTAGGGTTTAGGGTTTAGGATTTAGGGCGCACATCTCAAAGTTAGATCCCTTAAAATCATATGTTAGCATTCTTTATAGGGGCTATATGAGCTACAGTCCAAACTCCCTTTAGTAGTCCCCTATGTATTCCCCCATATAACCCCCCTGTAAGGAGTTTAGACTATGGCTCATATGAGTTTCTTTGCGGGGTTGCCATGGATCAACAAAAGCGGGGCCAGCTTGTGAATCCAGTCTTATGCCGCGGAATCATATCATTTCAGCAAAGTTTCCCCTTAACCCTAAACCCTTACCCCTAAACCCTATTTCCTGAACCCTAAAACCCCGAGGCCAGGGTGCGAACATGCGGTTTAGAGTTTAGAGCTGGGGAAGGAAGCGAGGGTTTAGGGTTTAGGTATAGGGTTTAGGGTTTAAGGTTTAGGAAATACGGTTTAGGGTTTAGGGTTTAGGTATAGGGTTTCGGGTTTAAGGTTTAGGAAATAAGGTTTAGGGTTTAGGGTTTCGGGTCTAGGGTTTAGGCAAAGGAACGTGAACGAAATTTGAATCGTATAGGGTCTCCAGTATGCGGTTGGGGCTACCAAGATCTTGTCGGCATGATGCCTAAACCCTAGCATATATCCCTACGTCATGCCTACTCTACATAAGGCCGCACGCTTACCAGATCTGAAGGGGGACACGATAGCCAACAATTTCGTTGTCCCAATCACCCACGTGTTCGTGAACCGCAGTACCATTGAACAGTTAGCGGTCCTGAAGGGGGGTTACAAAATTGGGGAACACAGTCTGGGAGCCTCCATATGAAGGGATGTAGTATACTGGAGTCTCCAGTTTATGGCGTCTTTCATATCTGATGCCCTTGGCGACGATGTGACAAGTCTGACACGGAATGATGCGAGGGAAACCTACCAATTGCCTCCTTCTCCGCAAACTGGAATGTCTAAGTCTGTCCTGAGACTCGCCCAAAACAGATAAATCTTAGTTGCCCATTGGATTATGGAAAGCAAGCCCTGAGAAAAAAACAGAGGGTACCCCTAAAACTGTTGAAGAACCCTAAACCCTAAACCCTAAACCCTAAACCGTGTAACCCTAAACCATAAACCCTAAACCCTAAACCGTGTAACCCATGCGGTGGCACCTCGCCCTCATATGTACAATCGGCATACTGCCTGGCGGAGATTCTGGCGCATGGGTTACCCTAAACTCTGAACCCTGAACCCTAAAACCCTAGGTCCCTTTAAAGACATATATAGGGTTATATAAGGGTATAGTAGGGGTTATATTGGGGTTCTACTGGGATAATGGAAAAGAAAATGGAAACTACTTTAATGGGTTATATAGGGATTATAAGGTGTATGTTAGGTGCCGCACAGCCTGGACAGGGCTGCAAGCTACATTGCTCCTATTCCTGTGGTCTTCCTACTTGGAAATGACGATGAGTGAGGCTTCGGCCGATACTAACTAACTACCCAAGAAGCGGATACAGTTCAGGGTTTTGGACTTCAGGATTTCTGGAGTGCAGTAGTATGCAATACTCACGCAGCACCGTCACAATTCTTGTTCCAGACAAACCCTAGTTTGGGCAACTACCAGTGCTGCCAAGGCCGTACCCAAAAATATGGGGACTTGAGATGTAAACGCAACTTGCAAGAGAGCAGTATTCCGCTTCTACAGGGGGACTTTGAAATGAGGGACCTGTTCGATATCCCTAAAGCCTAGACGCCATACCCTAAACCAGAAAAAACGTAATCGATAATCTAAGAAAGACCTGCAACTTACATCTCCATACTACTCTCTACTGAATGTTTTTAAGGAACTTGAAATTAGTTACGATGATAATATGAGTATATGGTCATGGTTACCGCATAGACTTATTATAGTGATTGCCAAAAAGTCCTTGATAGCAACCGAATCTATGGTGAGTATTTGTATGTAACTCACTGAACCTGAACCCTGAAGCCACAGATCAAGGGAAAAAAGAAACCTGGACCCTGAACCCAAAAACTTCTACCCTTTGCCCCGAGACCACTGGTAGAGGCCAGGCAAGGATGATGGTAATGTATTACGGTCCAGAAATTGTTCATCATTCGTGGGTGGGAGGACCACCTGCCTGAATCCTGACCCTGAAAGCCCGAACCCGAAGCCTTAAACTCTAAACCTAGAGCCCAAAAAACTGAAACCCCAACCCCTAAACCCTAGACACTAAACCATAAACCCTTAAACCCTAAACCCCGCCCACGAACCCTAAACCCCCAAAACCCTAAACCCAAGAAACCCGGAACCCCAAACCCTAAATGCCGAACCCTACAAGCCCCATAAACCCCAAAAGCCCTAGACCCGGTAAACCGGTTGAACCCCAACAGCCCTAGACCCTATAAACCCTATGAACCCCAAAAGCCGTAGACCCTATAAACCCTATGAACCCCAAAAGCCCGAGACCCTATAAACCCTATGAACCCCAAAAGCCGTAGACCCTATAAACCCTATAAACCCCAAAAGCCCTAGACCCTATAAACCCTGAACCCCTAAAGCCCTAAACCCTAAACCCTATACCCTAAACCCTATAAACCCCGAGGAAACGAATCAAACATGGCGAGGCTGGCTGCATGGTAGTGGGCTTCTCAGGTGGCTCCTAACGGTTTAGGGTTCTAGGGGCTTAGGGGTTTAGGGTTTAGGGTTTAGGGGTTCACTGGTTTAGGGTTTAGGGTTTAGGGGTTTAGGGTTTAGGGTTTAGGGCATCGGGCTTACATGGGGGGTTGATAGGAAGCATGTAAGGATCATATAATGGTTAAAGGGATGACCGGGGTTTATGAGGACTATGTAGGGCTACTAGGCCATTGTGTAGGGCTTAGCAATTAGGATACTCAGGGTATTGTTTCGGGCTTAGGGCGTAGGGTTTAGGGGTTTTAGAATTATATAAGGGTTAGGCGTTGAGGATTCAGAAGTTAAATAGTTTCCCACCCACCCCTTTCAAAAAAGGTAGTGGTGACAGCCCCCATAAAGGGTTTCTCTCATTGGCGGTGCCCGTAGATTCTGGAAGTTCTCAAGAGCAGATGGGCCTACGGTAGGGGACACTGCAAAGGACGTCATGCGCACAGCTTCATTCAATTGCACCAAGCGGAATGCAAACTTCGGGGCCATGACCACCTTCTGTTTTTTTCCAAGATTGAGGTCACCAGTCAGCATCCTCCATATGACCATATGCTAATGTGAACATTATAAGATTCTGCTGGCGAGCTTTGGAATGTGAACTCTGAAGCTACTCTGCGATCCTAGAAACCAGAAAGAAAGTATACCTCAGCGTCTTACCAACTCACCGCCCAAAACTTACCTTTGGTTAGCTAGGAATGTAGGAATGGATCCTTCTAGCAGTCCCTAAAAAACCATTACAGTCGTTTCCATTTTCTGTTCCATGTCTTCATTCCCAACCAACTAAAGGCCCCAAAAATGTCGAAACACCTCCTGAGATACACAAGCTTGGCATAAAAACCTGATTGCCTGAAGTCAGATTGCCTTAGGGTTGTCTTAAACCTGATTGCATTTAGCCTGCTTGCATGTAGCCTGATGGCTGATGCCTTAGGGCTTAGAGTTTACGATTTTGGGTTTTGGGTTCAAGGTAGGGGGATAAACAAATGGACTAACCCCACTGTATGACACCAAGCTGTACAACCTTCAAATGTCATGTGGCGAAACCTATAACCTTGAAGCCTGAAAGATACAAACCTAGATCATTATCCTTTGGGTCATTCCCCCTTACAGTAACTGTTACCACAATGGGTTATAGGAGTTAGAGCCCCCTTAATAAGGGCTCTTTAAGGACAGTTACTGGGAGGGGGAATGACCCAACCTAAATCATTATCCTCAAGCCCGGGCCCCGGCCCTAGATCCTTAAAAAGAAACAGTAATTATGGGTTCAACTAGTACCCCCTCTATACTACTCCCCCCTAGGTTCCTCCCTTAATTAAGGCTATCTAGGGATAATTAGGCTTAATTAAGGTTAATTAAGGGGGAACCTAGGGGCGGTAGTATAGAGGGGTGTACTAGTTGAACCCATGAAGTGACCGCGGGAACATGGGCCATTTTTGAGAGGAACATATGGCTGATATTTTCGGAAGGTCCTGATAAGGACCACCTCATTACCCCTACAAGGCCCTAAATCATCCCAGCTTACATTTTTGCATTTTCTCTCCATTTCATTCTCTGTCATTGACATATATCCCTACGGATCCGTAGATATCCGGGACTGTCTTTTCTTGCTGGTTCCCCCATCCTGGCAAGGACAAATCAGGACCTGAACCCTGAGTCCTTACCCTAAACCTTAAACCCTAAACCCTGAATCCTAAATCCTAAACCCTAAATCCTAAAAGCTAAAAAAAACACAACATGGGCACGGTGCCTCTGGCTGACCTTTTGCTTTAGCTTTCGCCTTCGTGTCTGCCTGGAGAACAAGCACGTTGCGGATCCCTTGGGTTCAGCGTTAGGATTTAAGGTTCAGGGTTCAGGGTTTGAGGTTTAGGGTTTAGGGTTCAGGATTCAGGGTTTAAGGTTCAGGAATTAGGGCTTAGGGTTTAGGGTTTAGCATTTACTTGTAAGGGTTGAAAATGATTGGGCAAAGGGATCTAGACGACAAGCGCTTCTTCTGGGCGGCTGCAAAGGAACTCAAGTATCAAGCTCATGTAACTTCTTTATGGAAACTAATAGTTGAATACCTTGGCTCCCCGCTTATGAACCCTGAACCCAAATCCTAACACCTCTCAAAAAAAGGCGCCCGCAATTTTCAAAGCTCAAGGAGCACGCAGCAGTTCACCTCCACTTGTGGACTACCCTAAACCCTAAACCCTAGACCCTAACTAACTTGGAAGCCCAGAAGCTGCCGTGCAGAGACTATCATCATTTCAAAAAGGGAGGCTGTATGGCCGCCCTAAACCCTAAACCCTAAACGCTTCGAGTTTAGGGGTTTAGGATTTGGAGTGCTGAAACCTAAAAACCCTGAGACCCTGAGACCTTAAGGCCTAAGCTCTAAGCATTCAACCCTATATGATAAGCCCTGAGCCTAGACCCCCTTAAGTAGATAGAATATGGGGTACATGGGGATCTTACTATAATGTAGCCAAAGCCATATTCTATCTACTCTAGGGTGACTATAGACCCTAAACCCCAGAACCCTAAATCCCTATAATTACCCCAAACACTGGGCCCCGAACCCCAACCCCCACTAAAATCAGACTGCATAGTTCTCTCATGTCCCCATGCTACAATCAACTACTGAAAGGCTCATGGGTAACCATCCTTGTGCTGAACCCCCTCAGCCCTAAACTCTGAACCCTAAACCCTGTTATCATCCTCCTGAAGCCTAACCCTAAAGTTTAAAAAATCCTTTAAACCCAGCATAAACCCTAAACCGTAAAGCCCCTAAAACCCCTAAAACCCCTAAAACTCCTAAAACCCCTAAAACCCTAAACCCTGAACCCAACCCACTGTGCCCCAGGCTTTAGGCTTTGCCTTTGCTTTCGGGTCCTGCACTGCAGCAACATCCCATGCCGATGACAAGCTGGCCTTGCTATTTAAGGACGTAAGGGTTTAATGGTTTAGGATTTAGGGTTTAAAGGTTTGGGGTTTAGGGTTCAGCTTAGGGATTTCGAGCTGGGGGTTTAGGAATTTGGGTTTGGGGCTTAGGGCTTTAGGTTTAGGAATTGGTGCTGGGGTTTTGGGGTTTAGTCAAAGTTTTGCAATTGGGGCTCGCGGCTTAGGAATTAGAACCCTAGAGCCAGAACCCTGGAGCCAGGGCTCCAGCCGAGGGCCCTGAGTTTCACCCTGAGACACACTCAGGACCTTACCCACTAAGACCTTGCCCATTAAGACCTTGCCCATTAGGACCCTGCCCATTCAGACCTTGCCCATTAAGGTCATTAACATTTAAATTACTATGTGAAAGAGAGGTTTAGGGTCAGGGGAACTTAATAAGTAGGTTGATAATGGGGATAACTAAGGTTACTATATGGGTTAAAGGGGCTGCTGACCTACTTACGAAGTCCCCTGACCCTCCAAGTAGCGTTAGCGACGTGAGAATAATACGAGGCTTTTATTCCCATAAATCGCCTAAGATGTTGGTAATACCAAGCAGCTATGGTCTTTAGATGGCGAGTTTCTAACGTCAAGGAGTCTAACCCGTAAATGAGGGATGGAACCACTGCGTGAAACATACGAACCTTCGTGCACCACTTTCAGCCTAGTGTAAGTACTACGCCATAAAAGTTGCCATTTCACATAGCTAGCATAAGCCAATGCCTTTAGTGCATCTATAGCCGTTTTTGAAGGAGAGGACCATTAGACCTTAGAACCGAGATATTTGGCCTTTTCAACGTCGGTAACCTGTGGGCCGTCTACAAAATAGATGGGCATTGTAGCTTCCAGACCCTGAAGGAGATCTGTTTTTGTAAGGTTCAAGGACATGCCGTAAAGCGAGGCTTCGGGAATTGGGGTTTAGGGCTTAACTTTTTGGGGCTCAGGTTTTTAGATTCCCCCCCCTAATATCAAACCTACCCACCCCCCTAACATTAAAGACTCACCATTGTCGTATGCTAAAGTATATTGGGCATATTTGATATTAGGGGGAGGGATAGGAGTTTAACATTAGGGGAGGGGATTAGCCTATGGTTCAGAGCTTAGGGCTCACGGTTTAGGGTTTAGGCTTCAACAACATCGAGCCGTCCATCACGACGCAGACACCGAAATCCTAAACTCCCACATCTCATCTTCCCAAAATACACTTGAACCCTAAACCCGAATGGAAAGTGAACGAAGACTAGGTGGCTTGCCCGGGTATATGGCATTTTCCGAAACAGGGGAATCCCAAATAGACTCCGAGACACTGCAATCCTCATAATGGGCTTCCAAAACGGACCGCTTTTTTTGGAAATTGCCACATGGGCATTTATAGAGAAAAAGCCATACGACTTCGACTAACACCAGGACAGACACTGACTACCAGCGCCCTGACTCACATTGCCCAAATGAACAGTAGACATCAACAAGCGTGAAGGGATCATGGCTGTGAAACCCCAACCCCTAAACCCCTAAACCCTAAACCGCAAAGCCTAAACCTTAAACCCTAACCTCTCCCCTTCCCACCCCCCCACACAATCAAGCCCGAAGGATCGCAGCACGTCCCCTATTGAGTGCTCCAAAGAGGAGATTTCTCAAAATCATGACTCCTGATTTGGGAGTTTCTCATATTCCGGAGCATGCAGTTTTGCAGTTTTGGGTGGTATCTGCGGGGGCAAAACACACCACAACCCTACCTGAAATCGTTCACCCTGGACACTACATCACTAAACTCTAGACCGCGAACTCTATCTCCTCTATCGCTCCTATGCCTTAAACCCTAAATCCTAAATCCAAAGCCCTAAACCCCTAAAAATCTTAAAAGCCCTAAACCCTAAACCCTAGAACCCTAAACCCCACCCCTCGCAGACTGCAGTCCGGCACTGGCTCTGCAGGTTCTTCCTTCAACTCAGGGATCGGCTGCGCCTGAATTTTTTGGAGTTTCGGGGTTTTAGGGTTTAGGGTTTAGGGGTTTAGGGTTTAGGGTTTAAGGTTTTTGGGCTTTAGGGTTTAGGGTTTAGGGTTTTAGGGTCTAGGGTTTTAGGAGGTTATAATGGGATAATGGGAAATAAAATTGAAGCTACTATTCAGGGTTTAGGCTTTAGGGATTGGGGTTTAAGGTTTAATGTTGGACCCGCTTAACCAGGGGGGCCTTGTTTAATGTCAAGTTTCGGGGAAAGTATTCAGGGTTGGCATATGTTTCGGGTACCCAAGTATTCAGGGTCGGCATATGTTTCGGGTACCCTCTTTAATGTGTCAAGTTTTGGTGGCCAAAATTAAAGAATGGAGGTAAGAAGACTGAAGCATTTAGTTCTGAATGAACTTAATCTTCTATAAAATACAGTAAGGTCAAGTGAGAGCTTAAGGATACCTGATACCTGGTTCCCAAACCCCTACTATTTCCTCTCTCAGCTGAGACCCTCAAAAAAATTAAGTTCAAGGTCCCCTAAATTGTTGGGGGGAGGGGGGGGGGAAGATTAAACAGGGTCCAACATTAGGGTTTAGAGGTTAGGGTCTAGCTTCTAAGGTTTTGAAGTAGTGGGTTCAAGGTTTTGCGGTAAAGGGTTTCGGGGCCTAGGCTTCGGTGTCTAGAGTGAGGGTTCCATGCGCTTGCGAGGCAGCCTGAAAAACTGCAAATTGTCTCCTCATGACTCCTTTGAAAAGCCCCTAAACCCTAAACCCTGAACCCACCCAAAATCCGTCTGGCATGGTCTTGTGGTGAAGGCTTAAGCCATACAGTCTGGAGCTGCGCCTGTGAAATACCTCTACCAAACCGACATTTGCTTAGAGTTTAGGGGCTAAAGGGGGTCTGGGTTGCCAGGTTTAAAGCCAAAACCTGAAACAGGGAAACTACATAGAAACCCCTGGGTCCTAATCTGGCTTTATTCCCAGCTGTGGAATGCAAAGCGTCTGCAAATCTGAGCAACTCTTTTGCGTCATTTAAATGCACTGGCTTGATCCTTCCGCTCGTATTTCCAAACATGTGGCGTCTCCACATATCTATATTGGTATGTACATGAGTACATATAGAGCTGCATGTCCAAACGCTACAATCCATACTCTAAGGAGCCTTATCAATAGGTCCATCTCACTTCCGGAGGATCCCTTTCTAAGACCACTTGGCAAAGCCTTTAACCCTACAACCGGCAACCTGCACCCCTAAGCCCCAAGCTCTAAACCCCAAGAACTTAAACCCTGCCCTGCTCCCTAAACCTTGAACCCTAAACACCTAACTCCAAAACCCTCATCAGCTCAAACTCGAAACCTTAAACACTTAAACCCAAAAC
>CAJNIZ010045819.1:0-42923 GCA_905231905.1 Symbiodinium pilosum
ACAAAAATGTACCGTCACGAACGTACCCGGAGCCTCCTACTACTACTACTACTACTAGAGTATATTGGGGCTATGTAGGGATAATTGAACATGAAATGGAAGCTACTATTTAGGGTTAAGGGTTTAGGGTTTACACTGGAACTCTGTAGATTCCGTAGATTCCAGGGGAGGGTTTGGGGTTTGCAATATTGGGATAGTATAGGGTAATCTTGGGATAATGTAGGGCAATTCTGTAGGTTTCAGGATTTATATAGGAATAATGGAAAAGAACATGGAAACTACTATATAGTAAATGGGTGTCATACGGGGATGATGGAGAAGAACATGGAAACTACTATATTATTAAAGGGGGATACATAGGTATTTATGGGTGTCAAGGGGACTTCGGGAGCCTCAAGCCCCACATTTTTTGGGCGGGGTGTTGGGGTTAGCAAACTCCTCTTATGACTGCTTGCTGTGAAGGTGGACACGGCTTAGCTTAGTGTGGTTGAGGCATGGGCGACGGCTCAAAGGCTTTAGGGATTGGACCTTCCAAAGGCTCTGTAGCTGCGGATTTAGAGTATCAAGGCTTACGACCTATAGCCAAGACCGAACAAAAGGGCCGGAGACATGTGAGCCCAAGAAGAGTCTGAAGATCGACTTTACCTAAGCACTCTTTAATGATGAGTCTCGAGTGCGGAGTGGAGTAGGCATGAGGAGGAGGAGGGTTTATTCTGATTACTATTATTATTATTATTATTACCATTACCATTACTATTACTATTACTACTATTACTATTACTATTACCATTACTAGAATTGCTATTATTAACTGCAGTTTTTAGTTTTTGTCGTGATGATCATTCATAGTATCGTGATTACTATTGTATGAATCCTCTGACTCTGACGGTGGCGGGCCATTTGCACAGCTTGAGGTGGATGCTCCATGCATACACCCTGAATCCCTGACTCTGAAGGGGGATTGTCTTCCAAAGCCATACTGTAGATACTGACACCCTGCATGGCGTTGCTATAGTAAAAGAATTTCCACAGTATAAGGTACTTGAGGACATGCAGGATTTTGAGTACACAACCTAGCCCAAGGCAGTCGAGATTCTACCGACGCCAGGCAGCGGGTTCTGGGGGCAAGTTGTAGGCTCTACCTCACAGGTTCCCCTTCTCGCCCCATACTACCCACCACCATAGGTTCCTCCGTAATTAACCTTAATTAGGATTACTTATCCTTAAATAACTTTCATTAAGGGGGCTTTAAACTTTAAACCCAAAACCCATGACTGCTCAAGTATAGTTGGGAAGGAGGGTAGACGTGTAGGCCAGTGACAAAAGGCCAGGATTCTTGTCTCAGGGCTTTTCTTAGGACTTTAGGGTTTAGGGTTCAGGGTTTAGGATTTTTCGTCTTGTAACATGATAAGCGGCACTAGGTACAGAACCGCCCAAGTTACAATTAGTTAACAACCAGTAGTCTCATTTTATGTATAGCTTTTCGTAATGTACCCACCCAGCGGCATGGAATCTGTCAGATTGTCACTTCTCCACTTAGATGACAGTTGTTCAAAGCCATTATGCGAATCTTGAGGAATACGCGCTGTTGCAGTTTCTATGGTGCTGCGAATCCTTCACGAGAATCCGAAACACGAATTTCTGTGGTGCTTTTGCCTTGGAGTGATTGCGGGGCATGGATACTCCCTGCATCCTATTGCTTGATGAGACAGGTCCTCCTGCAGGAAATCCGGGCACTCAGTATGGCACTCAGGCTGTCAGGGGCTGACTGGGGTGATCTTGAAAACTCCCGGTGGCGCTAGTCTGCGAGGCTCTTGCTACTGCTACGGTATCACTTGCAACAATTGCATTGATACTTCTAGTAGTAACAGTAACCATAGTAATTATGGTAGTAAGGGTAATGGCAATTATAGGAATAAGGTTAATGGTAATTATAGGAATAGGGATAATGGTAATTATAGTAATACCGGTAATGATAATTATTTGAAGTAAGGGGAAAGATTATTCAATCCTAGGGTTTAGGGGTTTGGGGAGTAGAGGTCTAGGGGTTTTGGGGTTTAGGGTGAGGGTTTCGGGGTTTAGGGTTTAGGGCAACTGCAACCTGAAAGACTTGGCTTGGTAAATTTCTTTCTGATGCTCCTTTGGGTCGGTTTTCCAAGAGAAAGAAAGAAAAATCCCACAGTGCCATTGTAGGCCCATAAGTCCATTGGCTCCCTAAGGGTGGCTCTCTTCTGACTGAGAAGATCTACAAATCTTGTGCCCGCTTTGGATGAACCAGACGCATGACTGTACCCGACCATCAAGAGAGATCTGACAATATCTCAACACAGGGCTGCTCGCATACATTTCGCTAAACCCCCTAAATCCGAAACACTTCCAGGGCAGACAGAGAGGAGCCGTAAGCATGCTTCATATTGTGGCAGGGCTTTAACTTTATCAGCAGTGCTGAGGCTAGGCTGATGTTGTGTACAAGTACACAAGTCCAGCTCCTGCGCGCAACGCGCTTTCTACCAGGATGAGGTGAACAAAAAAGAGTAGCAACAAAAACCGAAACCTATTGTTCCCCTGAGTAGATGGAATATGGGGTATATGGGGTACATGGGGATCTTGTTATGCTATACCCAATGCCATATTCTCTCTACTTGAGGCGGACTCTCAACCCTGTACCGAAGCGGCCCGCAGTCTCGAGACGTGTCCTCAAGCCCTGAGGAGCAGATGTGCTTTGCCTTGTGGAGCTAGATTGCTTTGCAGAGCTTGCCCCTGAGATAGCGGACTGGGTTTTCAGCATGGGAATTAGGATTTACTTGCTAGAGTTAGTAGCGAATATGGAAATATATTCTATGGGCAAAGATAGGGATTCTGTTCCGTCGCTCTCCACTGAGAACTAGTGAGTTTAAATGTTTTTCGGGTTTAAGGTTGTTGCGTTTTAGGGTTTCTGGCTGGCTCTTCTGGGGTAACTGTGCGTGCTGGCGGCGGAACTTAGGGGTGAAGATCCATCGCGTGAGCAAATCCCGTTGAGCTTAGCTGGCCTGATAAGCGCGGTGGGGGGACCCTTAGCTAACCCAATAGTATTTTGGGGCCATATAGGGATAGTGGAGAAGTACCTGGAAACTACAATAGTATATTGGGGATATTGGGATAAAACCTTTACTCTGAACAGTGGGTAGGCCTTTTCTTCACCTGTATCCTGGTGAGGTTCCGTGACCTCTTAGAGGAGGATGGCTACGATGCCAGGGACCCTGGCGTGCATGTTCAGGGTTCAGGGTTTAGGGTTTAGGCTTGAGGGTTTACTGTTCTGCAATGTCGATGATGTTTGATTTATGCATGTTATACTCTAGGACCCAGCTTGTACTACCTGTATTGCAGGGAAGTTCGAATCCCAGGTCTTGGGTGCAGCAGTTATTCCATGTAGTGACGCAAAGGTCCGCCAAAGTTGTTTGGGGGGTGATTTGCTATTCTCACCCCGCACGTAGATTCATGAGAGGGACACTGAACAAGCTACTTCAGGATCCATACTGGTGCCCCAATTTGGAGAGATCAGCTGATACAGTAGGGATTTTACGCGGATCATGCAAGAAAGCCTTCTTACTCATAGCCTAGTCTGCTTGCCTTAGAATATTCCCGACATGTCGGGGCTTCTGAAAGGCACGGTCCTGTTGCAAACTCAAAGGGTACTGCAGACAGCTTGCTGTGCATTCCTGCGACATCATCACGAAGTTTGGTTCTCTTGCTGCCACATTTGTTGGTAGTTTTGCGGCCGTGATCGCCGATATCCTCAGTCAGGTTTTTGTCCTGATCCCTTGCGGTTCTCGCCAGCTTGAATCCATTTGTGGCCTTAACCTGTGAAATTTGCAGTTTGGAGCGAGTCCCTGTAAAATCCGTGTAGCGCCTTGTAGCAATCCCCATGCCTAGTCACTCAGAGGCGGTCTTTCAGAAGCGGCCGGATGACCGAAAGGGGGACGGTTGCGGGATCTTCTGGCTTCGGGAGGCCGGAAAGCCTTAGGATCAAGTTTTATATATGGGATAACCGAAATAGAATGGAAGCTACTATAGTATCTGGTGGTACTATAGGGATGATCAAGTCTTATATACGGGATAATGGAAAATAGAATGGAAACTACTACAGTATATGGGGATACTGTAGGGATAATGGAAAAGGAAAAGGAAACTCTTTTAATAATCGGCTTTGGGGATCCGGGCTTTTTCTCGGACTTGATCGGATTTTGTATGTTCTACTTGGAAGCCCATGGAACTTAGTAACTGTGCTTATAACCCTACTTATAGTCCCCCTACATGGACTTAAGGGGGTTACCCCAATTATAAGTAGGGTTATAATCCCAGTTATAAGTAGCTACTAAGTCGCATGGGCTTCCAAGTAAGGGATTCTGGAGATTTGCTGCACGGCTATGGGATTCTGAGTCTAGCTCCTGAAGCTCTTGGAGAGGGCTAGGCCAAGCGGTGTGTATATATATATACACACACACACCTTATAACCCCTATATAACCCCTATATAACACCTATATAACCCCTATATAATCCCTATAATCCCTATAGGGTCCATGTTCTTTTCCATTATCCCTGTATAACCCCAATGTTCAGAAATCTCAGTGACTCGATCCGGCGAAGTGAATAGGGGGGTTACCTAGAAAGCCGCGCTACCTCAGATGAGCTATAGTCTAAACTCCTTAAAGGGGGGTTATATAGGGGATTATATAGGGAACTAGTATAGGGGCTATTAAGGGGGATACTCAGAGTAATTATGGGCCGCTGGCTTTCTAGGTAAGGTTTCGGTTAGATTTTGGATTCACAGCAGGATCAGGGGCTTTGTGCGAATACCGTACCTAGGTAGCAACACTTAAGTTATGACCAGGGAAAACCTACCATCTCTCGCCATAGCTATTTAACGCACTGCGGGTGTTTCGTAAAACACATGCCTGGGTAGATGAAACAGGGCCCCGTGCAAGGACCCGCAACATGTGCCGCATCATGCCGCATCTCTTGCACCTCCCTGGGCTTGACCCAGACCCTGCAGCAAAAAGCTAAGGCATAGTGGAGAATAAGATGGAGAAGCACATGGAGCATGAAATGGAAGCTACATTTCAGGGCTTAGGGTTCAGAGTTTAGGATCATTTCGTTTCAGGCTCAATACTACTTCTTGTACTGCTGCGATTCTGACTGTGACAGTCAGTATACTAGCATGCCTATACATCAGAAGGAAGTCCCATGCCTTTGAGGTGTAGAAGTAATAGCAGCCCCAACTTTGATGGGTACATTTTGGCAGTTTCCCAGAATTGGGGGTACCTTATTGGGGGTCTCCATGATAGAAACTAGAGTATATTAGGGTTTTTTATTGGGGTCCCCCTATTTGGGGAACCTACCATTTATGACTGCGGTGGCTATCCGCAGTAGCTCTAGTGACTCTAGTGTTTGGCATTAGAGTTCCCCCAAGGCTTCCTCATTTGACAGCTACCTTCGCAGTCGCCCCTGGGTACACAAGTTCTTTAACGAAATCCCATGCCTGTGAACCATATCATAGTGCAGAATGCCATGTTACCATTTTGGTGATACTGAGAACCGCATGCAAATCTCTCTCCCTCTCTCTCTTTAATTGTATGTCTGTTTGCCTTTCTGTTTGTCTATGTAATTCTGTGTGCAAATCTGACTGCGGCTCGCATGTGATTCCGAAACCCTAATCCGCCTAAACTCTCAACCCTAAAACCACAAAATCGGAAATTGCATGACGCACGAAGCTGAATCCATGCGCGCAGGCTTTCACAGCTGCAAGAGACCCAGCTGTTGGAACAGAGTCCAGTGTTTGGGGCTTAGGGATTTGGGTTGAGGGTTGAAGGGTCTGGATTCGTGCTTAGTTTGTTTTTGATAATCTGGTTTGTCCAGTTCATTGTGCATATTTGACGCATTTCGTTGGAACAAGTTTCCTGCAGCTTGTTGCCGAAACCACAGCGTTGCTACTACAGCCAGGTCTTTTGCTACACATTTCGATTTGAGCCATACAATTCCCAGAGATCAGATCATCCAAACTTAGAGCGTCTCCCAGGATGTCATGTCATGCCCGAACTCAAGGTATCGGCCCCCTGAAGTAGATAGAATATGGCTTTGGGTATATCATAATAAGATCCCCATAATACCCTATATTCTATCTACGTAAGGGAGCCTAAGTCCTTCAGGTTTCCTGAAACAAGACCTGCTTGTCCAGAGAAAATTCTGCTTGACGTCCCATTGAGGCATTGCCCGGCAGAGGGGATGAACCACTGCCCACACGAATCTCAGCCCCCAGACCCAAGGTTTAGGGTTTAGGGTTTAGGGTTTCATCATGCTTAGGATTATGACCATTATTACTACCAGTAATTTTTTAAAGTTATCACTATTAGTATTGCTGTGGTTTTGCTAGTATTACCATCTGAGTAACTATCAGCTCATTGCCTCACAGTCCTTGCATGCGGTTTAGGTTCACTACGCCACAGATACCTCACAACCATATTCTCTGGATTTTATTCAAGACCTTGCAAAACCGCGTGAGGCCCCCGACGCATCACTTTTCCAAGTTTCAAGTCTAAGAATATTGTCGGGGCCTTGGGGTTTCATCATGTCGGGGGAGGGGTATTTCATGTCAAGGATGAACCCTAAGTTCGAAAACCCTTAAGCCCTAAACCACGTGGGGGAGGGGGTTTCCACGTCACCAATGAACCCTCAACCCTGAACCCTAGAAACCCTAAATCCTAAACCCTAAACCCTGAACCCTAAACCCTGAACCCTGAACCCTAGAAACCCTAAACCCTAAACCCTGAACCCTAAACCATAAACCTACATGTGGCTTTTAGCTAGGTGGGGCCCTGTCGCGCCTTGATCTACGCGCCTTGGATTCGTCCGTGGTTCAGGGTTAGGGTTGACATTAATTATTAGAGCTTAGGGTTTAGGGCTTAGGGTTTAGGGTCTAGGGTTCAGGGTTTAGGATTTAGGGTTTAGGTTTGAGGTTCTGCCTGGAAAGCCTACTTACTAATAAGGGGCTGCTTTGACCCAAAGTAGTAGGAAATCAGGGGAAAGTTGACTATGATTATGGGCTACCGGCTCTCTAGGTGCTTGGCTTAGGGATAGGTTTAAGGTTGAGGATTCGTTTGAGATAAGGGCTTGGGGTTCAGGGTTTGGGGTTGATACTATAGGGTTCAGGCTAGCATGAACTTAGGGTTCAGGGTTGTGTGATTGGGGTCACGCGTGGTAGCCCAGAAGGCGCGCAGCAAAGACTCAGTCTTCTTTGAAAGGGGCCCATATGTGGGGTTTTAGGGTTTAGGGTTTAGGGTTTAGGATATGGGTTGCCATCTTAGGTTTTGGGAGGATACTTATCAATACACAATGATAACGCTGATGTTTGCTGAAATACAGGTCTAGGCCTTGGGTTGTTAGAAAAACAGATAAAATAGACATAGTAGACATTTTCGTAATAAGAATTCGTAGCAATAATGAAAATTAGGAGGGATAATTTGGACCATTTTTTTCAGCAAGATAGGGGCCTGGGCCTGTGGTTAGAGCTGAGGCGCAGCCTGCGAATGACCGCATTGCCCTTGGACAGGCGGGGGAGAAGACCTGTAACCCCAATTACCTCAAGGTTTATGGGTTTCACCTAGTAAGCTGTAGTTGATTGGGGTGCCGTGTACGTAGGCTATAGACTTTGGGCATAGGCTGATTCGGTAGGTAGAGTTTGGGGAAGAAATGATCGCCCTGAATTTTCTACGACGCATACAATAGTAGTTTCTATTTTATTTTCCATTATCCCTATACTGGATCAATGTTAGGGATCCTTTATACTTTTTGGGGTGTGGGGTTCCTCATATTTCAGTAAAAAGGATCCTTTTTTTCTCCCTAGGGTAATGTGGGTTCAGTATATAAAACCCTTATATCACCACTATATAACTCTTTAAAGGGACCCCTAATATACTATAGTAGTTTCGATGGATGCCCAGCTTCAGGGTCAGAAGTATCCAAGAAGGTTGACAGTGCCTGGCTCACGTTTGAAATCAGCCTAAATCTTAGGGTTTAGGGTTTAGGGCTTAGGGTTTAGGGTTTAGGGCCTTAAGCTACCCAGGAGTTCCGTTGGTGTCCACAAGCCCCAAGCAAGGGATGTCAAACTTCTCGACTCGCTCCTCAGCTTCATGGCTCTTAGTGACTGGCGATAAGGGAAAGTGTAGCTCTAATCACTTCTGATGCCTCAACCTTCTAATTCCTGATCCCCAAAAGCCCCTAGACCCTGAGCCCTGAAAACCTTGCAGTCCCACTGACTGGCCTATTAGGTTTTTCCTCAAAGCAGCCTTTCGCCAGCTCCTGGTGCATCGTGGCTCCGAGCGGCCGCTGCTTGTCCTTTCAAGCCACCTCTACTGGGACCAGGCCTTGGGCTTTGGGTTTCGAGTTTGGGGCTTTAAGGCTCTGGGTTTGGGGTTTAGGGTTCGGGGTTTAGGGTTCGGGGTTGAGATTTGGGGCTGAGGTTTACCTAGAAAGCCAGGTACTAAGTTCCCCTAGTTTCCTACCACTTTGGGTTAAAGTAGCCCATTATTATGGGTAACTAGGCTTTCTAGGTAGGGGGTAGAATTCGTTTGGAAGGGCTCATCCCTAGAATGCTGTTAACACCTGGGCCATTTCAGACTCCATTACGCCGTTTGAGCCCAAGAATTGTTTTAGGAACGCCGGGAAAAGTAATTCTGAACAAGCTTGTGGTAGCAGTCGTGGCAATCTTCGAGTCGTAGAGTCCAGGCAGCAGAACCTGTCATGGCGCCTCTTGTGCTTTCATATTCTCCAGGAACAGGAGGAGCTCCTTGCTTACAACGCCTCCTTAAATTCCCCGCATCATAGTAGAACTGCACCGGCATCCCTTCCATTCCCGTGGGCTTTAGAATGACAGGGCCCTAAACCTACACCTTAAACCCTAAGAAGCTTGGCCACAGATCCTGGCCATGCCTAGCCCTTGATTTCAAGGATCTCCCCTCACTGCACAGGGATAATGGAAAAGAAAGAGGAAACGACTATATTCACCGGGAGCACTGTGAATACAGCCAACATGGCTGTTTTATAAAACCGTCTACACACACCTATGCGGCATTGATGTACAAGACCTCCCTGAGACGGGTCCAAATAAACCCCGATCATGCGCAGATTCGGTTGATGACTCAATTGCCTATTTGCAGACGGCTGCTTGATCTTCAGAAACCTAACGTCTATTTCCCTACCCCCCCCCTAAACCTCAGGTTTGGGATTAGGACTAGCGCTTAGGGGTTTTAGGATGCAGGGTAGGTTTAGGGTTTAGTGTAAATCATAATCCTAATCCTGTGAACCCCAACAACAGCGCAAGCCAAGCCTTAATATGCGCGCAAGCCAAGAAAGCCCTGTGCTAGGCCTCTGGGCACCAGGCGTCTGAAGCCCAGGAGAAATTTGTGGGCTTCTGGCAGGGTTTAGGGCTTGAGGGTGCATGTCCCCCAAACTCGCATGGAACCCCGATGTAGAACCTTGAAGTCGGACAATGTGTTTTTCGTAGTGCCTTTGGGGACGTGTAGGTTTCCAGGTTCAGGGCATTGGGCAGGGTTTGCAGGGAGGGTGTGGATGGGAGGTAATGGATTCCGCAAAGTTTCAAGTAACTACGGCCAATACCTACTTTTGCATGACTTAAACAATCAACAACTGTTTAGGTCCTAAGTTGGTTTGCAATCATGAGGCCTGCAAGGTTTTGGAACGGTGCTGCTTCAGGTTAAGGGTCTTGGATGTAGGAATTAGATGGAGGTCGGGTTTTGGGCGTCCTGTCTATCATGGAACTTCCCTGGAATTTGGGTGAGGCAGTGGCTGCAAGACTTTGGGACCCGACCCTGCAAAGCTGGTGGGTTTAGTACATGAGCTATAGTTTAAACTCCTGAAAGGGGGTTATACAGGGGATTATATAGGGGACTACTATAGGGGTTATTAAGGGGAAGACTAGGAGTTTGGACTATAGCTCACATGGTGCTGTATGTGTATCCCATGGTATGCCATCTACGTGGACTCAGAGATCGGCGTTGGTATGCCTGCATTGCTTTGTACATCTTGGCCCATGTGTCTGCAGAATCAACGCAGAGGGATCGTCAAAAACGTATCTCCCAGAGCCCCAAACATCCCCAAACCTAGAACCCTACAGGAGCTGGTGGAGCTCATGGAGGACATGATGCGAGGCAGATGGGTTGGAAGGTTTTGAGGGCTTTAGGATATTGGGGTTATATTGGGATAATGGAAAATAGAATGGAAACTACTATAGTATAATAGGGTTTATATTGGGTTCAGGTTTGAGTTTTCGGGGCTTTTAGGGGATTTTAGGGTTTGGGATTTAGGGTTCCAGGTTTGACGTAGTTTAGAGAATTCAGTACTTCGGATGTAGAGTTTATGGCTGGGGAACGTAGAGGTTTAGGACAGTGGCTCGGGATTTTGAATTTTTGGATCTGTCATTTTTGCATTTCTCCAGCTACCAGTCGCCAGGCGACTGCTTGTCGAAATTAGGTTCCTGTTATTCAAGGAGGTTTCAAAGATTCTATCGTCCTTCCGTGGGGCTTTGCTCTTTGTGTGATGGAAGATTATATGGCAGGTTCTCAAAAAAGGGGTCTCAACAACAGCGGGAGCTCATCAACGGATTCTATATAAGCCCTATGTACTACGGTAGTTTCCATCTTCCTTCCATGATCCCTATAGAACCCCTATGTATACACCCTATTGAAAAATAGTAGTTTCCATGTTCTTTTCCATTATCCTTATATAACAACCCTAAACCCTAAACCCTAAACCCTAAATCCTAAATCCTAAATCCTAAACCCTAAATCCTAAATCCTAAGCCCTAAATCCTAAACCCTAAGCCCTAAATCCTAAACCCGTATATACGGGTCCGGACGATCTCCTTGGCAAGCCTACATATGCCTAGGTCCTCCAGCCTCCCCTGTTTATCTGAGGTTAGAAGTACGGGGGCCTAATATGGGCCCTGAGGCCGTTTAGGGGGATTCTAGGGGCTCTCAAGGGGACAGTCGGCATATAAGGACCCCAGGTTAAGGTCCCATACTAGGGGCCTATTGTTTCAACCTTGGAGTTTGGTAAACCCCCCAGACAGAAGTCATCTCGGCCTCCGGAAGCTCTTGATTACATCTTCAGATGTCAGTACAACAGCCTTTGCGAATCCTTGCAAGGCCCAAGAAAGTCGTAAGGATTTGCGGCCAACTCCTAAGCCCAGTCAGTATACCCTGAAGTTCAATCCCCGTCTCTAGGCCCTGCTCTGTTTCTTCTTACCCATTGCTTTTCCAGGACGTAGTACGCAGCTTAACAATGGGGATAGTGGGAGTTATTACAGGACTTATAGACTTCCCCCTGACCCACCCTAAACCCGCCCCTACCCTACACCTTAAACCCCAAACCCTGTACCTGCCAAACCTTAAACCCTAAGCCTTAAGCCCTGTGCTTACCAAGTCCCACTGCCCCTCTAAGTGATCCATGGCCCCAAAACCAGGCTGCGCTCAGGAGTCCGGCCAGAGGCCAGGGGGGTTGTTGGGGCTATGGGGTGGGGGGTTGAGGGGTTCAGGGGTTGAAGGGTTCAAGGGGCTCGGGATTGCAGGCTCCTCAACATGAAAGGAGTTAGAAGGACCCACGTAGTTGCGCGCCCATCCTCAACTTTTATGGAAATAGCCATGTATTTTGGGAGTACACAAGTTGGACCTTGATCGTCAAACCCTGCGTTTTTTGGTTTTGACTGATAGGCTTCAACGTTGCCCAGCCTGAGCATCCCAGCCCAAACCATGACCCCAAAACATTCCCATACCGGTAAAAACGATGTGTACGACCTTTCCCTAGGATGGCGCAAGGTGGAGGACAAACCCCACGCGGTTCTAAACATGATTGTTACCATGTCGGTATGTGTAAGTGTTTATCAAGAAAACAGCTATAGAATGTCCCGCAATAGGGACCCACATCGTCCCCTTATTACCCCCATCTCAGGGTCCCCTGCTAGCAACTCTCATTCCTAAACCCCAAACCCGAAACCTCTGCGCGTTCCCTTGGACTACGCCAGGCCGGCTGTGGTGGTTTGTGCAGATCTGAACTCCCTGCCCGGTTCAGATGCATATCGGCTGCTCACCAGGTTCGCAGGGAGGGCACGGGAACAGGGATAATAGAAAAGAAAATGGAAACCACGATATTATAGTATGTCATATGGTATATTATGGTATATTACAGCATATCATACACAGTTGACATTTCATGTTCCAGTTTCTTCTCAATTTGTGTCCCTCTATTCTAATGAATCCCCAGAAAACAATCGCGAGACAAGGCCCCTCTCAGTATCGGGACCCCCATGCTTGGCTTGTGGACCCGAGCTCTAAAGTTTATCTACTTTCGAACGTGCAGTCTTATGGTTGGGTCCCCACCCAGTAATAGTGGTACTTTGGGACCCGAATATGGTCACCAGTGTCGCCTGGTAGTATTTTAGATTTGCTTTAGGGTTAAGCGGTCTAAGATTAGCATTCCAGGTTTGTCTCCCTTTGGTTAGATTGAACCTGGCCTGGCACCCTGCAGTTAGGCGCATCCCCGTACTAAGAGAAGAGCTACAAGGAGCTGGAGAGTTGCGAAATATCATGGGTTCTCTTACTACCCCCCTTAGGTTACTCCCTTACGTAACTTTACTTAGGGATGATTAAGCTTAATTAGCAGGGGAACTCATGAAAATAACTTCCCGCATGGCACCAGTAAAGCACGACCTGAAGTATCCTCATTCGCGCTAGTATTTCGATTATCCTTTCCATTACCATTACTATCGGGCCCCAACTCATACCCGGTTGAGTTACCCTAAACCCTAAACCTGCGGTTGAGAGTTTGAGTTTCACATCCCATCCTCCAATCTGAAACCCCACACCGCCAAGACGTCGAAGGCAGCTGTGCGACGCAAGCTTTGGAGAGGCTGGCGGCGAGTACGTCCCCGGCTACTGGGCATGTGCCGGTTTTCGGGGTTTAGGGTTTAAAGGTATGGGCCCCTTGTTGGCACTCTTTGTAGTGAGGACCTTGATTTTTGGGTGTGCGGCGGCACCTCAGTGCCGCGTATGAGGGTTTAGGATCTAGCTTGGTTTGCCCGTGATGTGTCGTCACTTTCGGCGTTTCCTTCCCGCAGCTTAGAACGTTACACCCTTTGGAGGGATATCAAATGCACCGAGAGGCAATGATGATGACATCGGCAAGAATGCCCGTGACATGCCTGACATGCAATTCCTAGGTCCTGATAGCTTTGTATTTCTTATCGTCGAGAACATCAAGGGGAAAAAGCCCAGAATCCCTTGATTGTTGTTCTTGCCCCGCCCTGTTTGAGAAACTTCTATACGGAGGGTTGTCAGAATTATGGTCCCTAAACCCTAAACCCTAAACTTGAGGATATTGGGGGCCGTTTCAGCTCAGGGACCCTTAAAAACAAAAGGGACCATCATGTTGACAACCTACCATATCCTTAGCTTGCTAGTGGTTTGTAGGAAATCAGGGAATATCATTCCTATGTAGCCCGATACTACATATTCCCTTATTCCCTGCTAGCCCTAGACCCTAAATCCTAAACCTTGAATCCAAAACCCTAAGTCCTAAACCCTAAGTCCTGAATCCTAAACCTTAAATCCTAAGCTTCCTAAACCCTAAGTCCCAAACCCTACATCCCTATATGCCATACTCTCAGCTCTTGTTACATCTCTCTCTTTCTCTCTTTCTCTCTCGCTCTCTCTCTCTCTCTCTCTCTCTCTCTCTCTCTCGGACCTAGGCTCCTTCAGCACTTTGAAGCCGGACGTCTACTGGTTCGCTGCTCCAAAGGCCATACCTGAAATGTCATGGAGAGTTAGTAAGTAGTTCAAGAATGTGGATAATTGGGGTAATTAGATGGCTTATAGGGGTTGTAAGCCTACTTAGTAAGTCCTCATGGCCCTGGAAGTAGAGATCATGCAGAATTCGGCAAAGCCGAAGACGCTGCAGCAGTGTCCAAGCGTTTTTGAGAAGGTTGTTTTGGCCTCCGAGTTGGGTCTACACAGGAACCCCGCGCTCCCGAGCAGACGTAAAAGTTCTAAGAGGTTGAACAAACCTTAATCCCTAAACCCTATTCCGTAAACCTTCATCCCTAAACCCTATACCCTAAACCCCAAATCCCTGAACCAAACCGAGCCCAGTCTCCCATTCCACAAGACTGTAGTCCTTGCAGGGCTCGTTTTCGCGTTTGATTTTCGTTTGGCGGAAGGTAGGTCTGTAAGCCCCGCAGCATCGTCAGCACGCAAGTTTTCGGAACTTTCAAGTTGGGCTTCAGTCAGCTGGCCATGGCCATACTTTCTTTGGTGCCTCTCAGGTTTTGGTTTAGTGAGGGCTAGCAGTGCTTATGAGGGATTAACGTGCAACATCGTCTCGCAAAAGACTGGAACCTGGATTCTACAGAACCCTCGGAGTGATGGCTCCGAGAGGCAAATGAAATTATTGAGGTGCCTACGAGGGCCAGGTGTCATTTTGAAAATGTAGCAAATCTTATACCCCGAGTCATACCCTGAGTTCTTGAAGCCTATGCAGATAAGGTCTACATAGTGTCCATCTACATGTGACAGAGGACATCTTGGCAGCAGGAGAGATGCCAGGCTAGGTACCAGCTCATGGGCAGAGGCGATTTACCCGCAATAAAGCCGTGGGTAAGATTTAGGATTCAAAGTGTAGGGTTGAATCCTATATGGTAGTTTCCCTAAATAGGGGTACCCCAAATACTATAGTCCTTCTTTTAGGGACTCCCAAAATGGTAGCCCTAATGTTGGGAAACTACCATATCCGAAATGCTGGCCTCTCCACATCCTGTAGCGTCTCCAAGTAGACGTAACTCCGACCTGTATTTGATTACTCTCCCTAGCGGTATACCCCTCCCGATGCTGGGTCTCATGAGTGAGATGGAACAGGCCCCCTTAGATTACATAGTGTTGCACCCCACGTGTCAGCTCTATGTAAGACTGTTGAGCTCGGCACTCAGGATCTGCACTCTAAATTGGCAACGTATCTGTCACCAAGGATTTGTTCGAGTTATAGTCAAAGACTACCCTTAAAGTTTGTAACCTTAGGTTTTAGGTCCCAAATACCCTTATTCAGGGCCATATTCCATGGTTTTGGGACCCAAAACCTAAGGGCACAAACCCTAAGGGTACAAAGGAAAACCCCCTGATGTAATACGTGGATTATAGTCCCCGTGAAGTAGATAGAATATGGGGAATATGGGGGTCCTATTATAATATACCCAAAACCATATTCTATCTACTTAAGGGGGACTATAGACCCTAAACCCTAAACCTTAAATAGTAGTTTCCATCTTCTTTTCAATTATCCCTATGGTACCCGCAATATAACCCTAATATTCTATCTACTTAATGGGGGCTATACGTGGTGTTTTGGGGGCCTCAGAGAAGACCGCGACTCAGACAGGGACAGCGCTCTGATCCGTACGAGTGGCACTGGCAGGACTGAGATGCCTGTGTTGTTTGGTTGACCATAGAACTACTAGAAGGATTTGGGGGTTTGGGGTTTAGGGGTTTAGGGTTTAGGGCCTCGTAGGGTTATATTGGGATTATGGAGAATAGAATGGAAACTAGTATTTTGGGTTTACGATATTTGGCTGCTGGCTGTGGTGGTGGTTGTGCTATGTTGCGCTGCTGGTGCTGGTGTTACAGGTACTTCGCTTAATGTAGAAGCTTCCACGAGAGTGTTTGGGGTTCTGTTTGGTAGTTTCTTAGAATCGCCACTACAGAATCCCCAACCGCGACCCGAATAATCCTTGCAATTCCGACATATCAACGCCGCCCCCAAGGCATTCTTTTTAAAAGGGAGAAGCTACCACTTCGATGCGCTTCACAGGAGGGCCGGAAGGAGGTGATCGACTACATCTTCCACAGCCCAGACCTTGCGCTTGAGAAGCCAGTGGTCTTACCCTGCATGCCAGAGGCGGGGTCAGTGCTAACAGGCCTACATGAGCCATAGTCTAGACTCCTTCTAGGGGTTATGTAAGGGACTATACTGCAGGGGTAATTGAGGGGGATACTAGGAGTTTAGACTATGCCTCGCATTAGGCGGGATTTGGCTAAAGCTCCAGGGAAATGTATGCACAGGACTTTTGGGGAATTTGGGTCAGTGTATGTATGACTTGTCCGGTTGAAGGTGTCCTGATACGAGCACATGTGATATTGGGAATGGAAATTCGGGGGGTTAATGATCATACCACGGCTTTATTTGGGTTATGTTTTTCAGTAGTCGCTCAGGCTTAAGCATGGGAAACCTGCAGCAAGCCACTGGAAGAAGATCTCTTCGGGCTTACTTGCTCAGAACTTTGAACCTCCGAACTTTTACTTCAACCTTGGGGCAAGCTTGAAGAAATCATCCTTGGCATAGGACCTTGTAGGGACACTGGAGTTGAGCACCGCAGGGACATTTTAGGCTTGCACACTTGAGGGGCACTCTGGGTAGGCACTTTAGGTACATCCTAGATTAGGCGTGTAAGGCAAGCAGTTGGGCAGCCCAGCAAGATAGGTGATGAGAAGGAGAACATGTTTTCTTTGAATGAATTAGCCCCACGGAGTGGATTGGGGGCCTGGCGGCTCAGCTTTGACCCTCTGCAACCCCAAACATTCGAGCTATAGTTTATAAACTCCTTATTAAAGGGGTTATATAAGGGATTATAAAGGGGACTCTAAACAGGGGTTACTAAGAGAGATTCTGGGAGACTAGCCTATGGCCCATTTAAGATCCAGACGGACAAAAACCGTGGCCCAGGCCAGGAATTCTAGAGCTCTGGTTTTCAGAGACAGCAAGCCAGATTCACGAACTTCACAGATTTCGAACTTTGTGCGGATCGCATCACTTCTTGTGATGACCCCCTCAAACCCTAAACCCCAAAACCCTGAATCCCGAAACCCTAAACCCCTAAATCCCTAAAATCCCGGAACCCTTGCTGCTTGAAATCGGCCCTTAGAGTCGACGACCCTGCAGCGCACAGTAAACCTCAAAACTTTGAACCGCAAGCCCTGAGCCCGTGTATCGGGCAGACTTGAACATCATCTACTTCCCTCTCAGTACGTATATTTATATATACATATATCTACATGCTTGTGTGTACACGGTAGTTAAACCTAATTGCCCCTTTATCTGTCTTATTGTAGTTGAACTTTTGAACGAGCACGCAAGTTTGTGTTGGATATTCTCGAGGGCACAACAAACCACCTATGCATATGGACCAGCCCAAGTTAATAGTCATATGTTTGTTTCGCTTTTCTAGTTTTCCTAACTCTCCGCCTTGAGATAAGTGACACCTTTCGGCTTGCAAGGCCTCGGATCCACCAGCAAAGCGGCGAAAGTCTGGGGGACTTGCGGCTGCAGGTGTGAAATATGGGTTTCCCATCGGAGAGGTATATACTAGATTCTAGATACTGCAGGGATTCTTGTGCGCTGAGGATTCAGGGTTGAGAGTTTATAGTTGGCATTGCTTGCTACAGGGCAATCCTTGGAAGCCTGAATTTTCACACTGCAAATGTTATGTTTGCCAAGGGAAACAAAGGGTTCCCTTCGAACACTAGCCTGAACTTCTTCCGTCATAGCATCTCAGCACCATTACCTAGGCAGCGTACACAGCATAGCTTGAGTGTAGCACAATGTAAGTATGGCAAGTGGAGGGTTCAAAGGTGGTAGATTGACATACGTAGGAAGTATACACAAGGTGCATGCTGAGGGTTGTAGGGGCTTTATCTATGGAGGTTGAAAAGAGGTTCTTGACTTGAGAGGACCTTGTGCTCAGCAGCAGGATAGTCCTCCTGGGTATGAGCTCGCCTTGGGTTACCAAAGCTTGTCATACCTGTTTGGGGTTGCTTGGAATTTACAGTAACATCACGTCTGTAACACACACATAGAGAGAGAGAGAGAGAGAGATATATATATATACATACATATACATATATACGTATATAGATTTACACATATCATTACCCCCTAAATCCCCCTAAGCTACGAAGCTCTCCGGTCAGCGTTGGCTTCCAAATATAGCCTTCGGCCTCAAATCACCTGTTTCTTTCACATGGGAGGTGCTAAAAGCAGGTTAAGTTTCCTTGTTAGGAAAACCTTTCTTCTGAGAATACTCCAAGGCAAAGTGCCCTGTCAAGCTGTGGTACCGTTTTAAGGTCAATGGGGGAACCCTTATCAGGGCAGCTCAGGTCCTGCAGCACCACAGCCCTACAAGCATGCACACCCAAAAACCGAAGTGGTGGAAGCCTGATCCTCCCTAGACCTTAAACCCTAAGCCCTGTGGCATAAGGAGAGCTTTATGGCTACTGGTGCGGCGGCTGGCGCTTTTCCGGTTCACCGGTTCCTGGCCTGGAGGCTCTGCCAGCTGTAGCAACAGGTTTGAAGGTGCGTGAAACCACTCCTTATGGGTTTTCTTTCAAGCACAGGCTTGAAGCTTTGTCAACAAAACACTCCCTACGTGTTGCTCTTGAAGGACCCCCCCCCCCTCCCAAAGCCCAAGGCAAATCTGCGTATCCAAAGGGTCCCTGAGGGCGCTTTCGAGAAACCTCCATTTGAAAACATGCGCCAAGAAGGCAAATTGAAACCAGAATTTGCAATCCGTTGTGTCGCCTTGGCCAGGCTAATACTGCTTCATGCAATGCATGATTTCTCGTGTGGCCCAGGTTCGACGGGAAGATTTTGACTTTAGCGTTCCAAAGGGCATGTGTAGAGGTGTTAAAGATCAAATTGAGCTCCAAAAACCTGAACGCGCAAACCTGCTGCTTCACTTTACAACCCACCCTCCCCCTCCCAGTGCATGTTGGGTTCCTGTTAAGGAACTTAAATTAAGTTACCATAATGGGTATATATATATATATAGTAAATAATAGGGTTTTCCACAATATAGTAACTTAATTTAAGTTCCTTAACAGCAACCCAGCTTGTGGGAGTGTTTGGCAGGAGCAGCGACGAAACGCCCGCTGGCGGCCGCCCCGCGTCAACGGGGAGCTACAGCTCGGAATCCCCAACCGCAACGCGGACACATTTGAAGACACTGTTCTGGGTAGGCCCCTGGGATATTTAGTATTTTCCCTAATGGCTTTAACAAGGGACCCTATATACTAATATTTTTCAAAGGGTTTTAGGGGCCAACCCAGGGTTTCTGCTATTGAGGGTTTAGGGTTTACTTATGTGGATGCTACTGCTTCTGACAATGCGAATGTTGTTCACGACCGCGGTGGGGCCATGGCTGCTACACTACTCTGATGCTATTGAAGACCCCTGTTCCCCATTCTCCCCAAACAAGGGCCCCAAGATAAACCCCAATTTAGTATCATCCTGATTATAGGGACCCTCAAAAAGGTACCCCTAATTTTTGGAAATCCCCCATCTAGGGATTTTAGTCCTTCATTCTCTATCAAGAACCAGTAAGTCAAGGCATTCACGGCAGCGACCACCTGCCGATTGTTTGTGAGCTGCGGTCTGAGACTTTATTGAGGTGCTGTTCAGGAATTTAAATGAAGTTACCAGAAGTGGAATATATATATATATTTATAGCAATTGAAATGAAGTTACACTAATGGGTATATATACAGTAATTTATAGGCCTTCCCCAATATAGTAACTTGAATTAAGTTCCTTAACAGCAACCCAGTCTAGGGGTCAGGGCTTGGGTGTTTAGGGCTTAGGTTTGGGGGGCCAAGGGTTTAGGATTTTGTGGCTTGGGGCTTTGAGGCTTCAGAGTTTAGGGTGTAGGGCTTGGATTTGGGGCTTGGGGTGTAGGGTTTAGGCCTTATGGCTTGAGGTTTTAAAGTTTAGGGTTTGGCGCTTGGGGTTTTAGGGAGGGTTTGGGGGTTTACGGTTCAGGCTTCAAGTGTTTAGGTCTTGGGGTTTCAGTAAGGATCGAAAGGTTGGGAGCCTTCTGGGTGCGCGGAAGGGAAGCTAATGGGTCTCTGGGATTTATGGATATGGAGGGCTTCAAAAGAGCATGCGGGATCTGAGCATGCACAGGACACAGGACATCACGCGCACCCTGTCCCCCAAACCCTAAACCCTAAACCCCAAACCCTAAACCCCAAACCCTAAAGCCTAAATCTTAAACCCCAAACGCTCAACCCCAAAACATTAAAGCCTAAGCCCTCAGCGCTTCGTCTGGCTGAGGTTCCGCTTCGCCGGCCAGCAAGAAAAGTGAAGAAAGCATTCGCCCACGCTGTATTTGGGGATTCCTCTAAATTAGGGGTACCTCTCTGAATGTCCCCATTTTCAGGATTATAATATTGTGGGGTCTATATTGGGGTTCCCTCTTTCGGGAAACTACCATTTGAAACCCCCAGGTGATTGCATCCTAAAGCGCATTTACGGCGATTTTTGTTTGAGGGTTTGGTTGTGGGGTTGCAGGTTTAGATTTTATGGCTTGGGTTTTTATGGTAGGAGTGCCACCAAGACGGTTGGAGAGTCGGATCTAAACTATACGACGTGCTTATATTGGTACTTTTCGAAGTTGGAATCCATGGTTTGCGATGTCTACCAACCTGCGTGGGTGCTATGGCATAGGTGTTTCTAAGAATCAGGCTTGCCACCCCACCACTTCTCAAAGTAGTCTAGGGGAGGACTTGTCACGTTGGCTGTCAGACATCAAATCACACGGGATTGAGCGCCGATATGGTCCCATCACTGCAGAGTGGGGTCAGCTTGGATTAGGATCTACTGGGCGAAGATAAGGCGAACTCCCACAAACCATAGCGCATAAGAAATGTTCCCATTACGAGCTTTTTAAGCTCAACACTCAGACCTGTAACTCTTTTGGATATACGTAAGTTTGACATGATGTATTTTTTTGGTGACGTGTTGTGTGGGGATGATCCATAGGAGTCCTTAGTTGTCTGGTGGGAACGTCAACGATTAAGCAACGACTCATTGTCCAACTCTACGCTTGCAACTGTGTTCTCAGCTTTGCTTCAGGTACCGGGAATATTTAAAACGATAACGACACTGGCTCTATCAACCAGCTCAGCTAGATGAGCCCCAAAATAACTTGATGCCCGAGAACAACATTCAATTTCAGTCGTTGGATGGCCGATATGGCCGACGATAAGGCGAACTCCAAAAACGATAGCAATGCATATAAGTCCGCTTAAATCCTTTGGGTTTTGCCGCCCGCTCACATGCAGCAACTGGATGATATGGTCTGGGACCAGTGGTAAACAGGACCCACATTGTAGGGAAGCCCACATGTGTACCCGCTGAGCCTTGCTGCTCAATTCTCTTGATTCACACAGGGAACCAAGTCAGATGTGCTTCGAGACAGTCACTCAGAAACCACTATGAATCACTACGCGACGCATCTACATATAGCCCCCTATATAACCCCCATATAATCCTATATTACCCCCTTACAACCCCAGATAATCCTATATTACCCCCTTATAACCCCATATAATCTTATATTACCCCCTTATAACCCCATAGAATCCTATGTTACCCCCTTATAACCCCTATATACCCTTATGATGCGAGGCAATTGCCTGCTACAGCCTTGGGATGCTGCGAAAAAAAGCTGCAAGACCATGGGGACATTCTCGGACTGCAACAAAAAAGCTGGGTAGGCACCTGGGATGTTTAATATTTTCCCAAATGGCTTTAATAAGGGACCCTACATACTAACATTTTTCAACGAGTTATAGGGGCCAACCCAGAAAGATCTGACCTGCAGCAAAGCTTCCAGAACGTGTGTAATCCCCGGCCTCTAACATCAATCCTTCCACGCCCCTTGAACCTAATATTTCCATAGTTCATATATGTATTTATGCCTGTGTATATATGTAGATATGTATAAAAGTATTGTACCGTAGCATTGACTAACAAGGGCGTGGGGATCAGCAGGTTCAGGGGATAGCGCCTTTGTGCTGGCCGCCTTGACATGAAGTTGCGCGGTCTGATCAAGCTGCTGTCATGTTTGCACCTTCGCCGCAGTTTGCAATGTGGAAGTTCGTGAAATTGTGTTCCCCTCTTGGGTCCCGTAAATGGCAGGGGATGTGCTATACTACGGACCTAAAAGGGACCACAAATTTGACAATCCATGTTGTGGTAAGTGGTTCAGCATGATCGATTCCGTTGATTGGCTGTGGTTTGAGTATATCTCAGACCTTTGAAGCATCTATGAGGCTAAGCTGTCCAGCTTAACAAAAACAGGAGTAGGCTCCTTTGACAAGCGCAGATAGGGTCATCAAAGACTGTCGCTTGATCCTGGTAATTACTCTCGACCTTATGCAACATCTGCCTTGCGCTGACGTTGACAGGCGACCTTGCGGGACCCTAGCAGAAGTAAGAAAAAGAAAGCCTGAGTGGCCCGTGATGTGGCCATCATGATGGAAGACCCTTCGGCGCTTGCATGCTTGCAGGTGCGCATAGTAAGAATCACAGAGATGATGGATAGTCACCGTTGTTGTGTTAGCTATCGTACGCCAACTGAAATAACAAACTTGAGAAGGCCCGTGACACCCAGGAAGATGACTTCAATCTCATGCGAGTCAGTTCAAGGCTCTTTCCCGGGCCAGAAGGTCCTAGATCCAAAGCTCCAGTAACCCAGAGCCTCATACTTACGAGGCCAAACCCCAAACCCTGAGTCCCAAAATCCAAGTCCTAAACTCTAAACCTTATCTAGGGTCGGAACTATGGGCTGCTAGTACAGGCCCCTCGTCCTGGGTTCCTGAAATACCAAGTAGCCACCCTCTTGAACCTACAAGCCCAATGATTAGAATCTTAGACCGTAACCCCAACCCTAAACCCTGAAAGCCTGAACCCCAAAGTAAACTCCCTGAACTCCCAAGCCTTAAACTCCGAAATAGCAAGTGGTGATTCCCAAGTCCAAGAACATCTATATGCACCGGCTCCGATTTTATCTTCGATTTTCTTTTCCAGTTGGTTCTCCATCTTCAGTTGCAACGATCCCTAAATCTCTGAATCCCGAAGCCTAAGCCCTAAATCCGAAACCTTGTCCATCCCTATATACCCCTGTGGAGCTCCTTCAAGGGTATCCCTTTTCAAAAACGGAAAACCTAGTTTTTTGAGTCCGACATTTCTCGGGCCCCCAAACTGGCCAGGAGCCGATAATAATTTTGGCTACCCCTAAGCCTTCGACCCTAAACCCTAAGCCTACAACCTAAACCCTAAACCTAAACCCTAAAACCTAAGCCCTAAACCCTAAACCTTAAAACCCAAACCCCAAAACCCAACCCCCAGCCCTAACCCGAGTATCCTAGGCTGGGGCCGGGCGTGCTGGCCGCCTCGCCGGATGACTACAAGTCGCTCAGCCAGCACGACACAGATCCATGAACTTACTGGCGGTTCGTAGGGAACAAGGGGAATGTAATCCCTTAAGCAATAATCAAAACTCCTCCAAAGGAGTCATATAGGGGATATACAGGGGATTACTATGGGCGTATCTAAGGGATACTAGGTGTTTAGACTGGCTCATATAATCCCTATACAAATATTCCCTTACTGCCTACTAACCCTCAGTAAGTGAAAGGGGAAGTTTGTTCATTGTTTCAAGCCAGGGAGCAGTGTGTAGTGTTTGTAGAGTTTAGGGAATTTAGGGTTTAGGGCTTACAGAAAAATCCAGGGTTGTGGACTAAAGGCTGAGATCAACTGTGCACGCTGGCGTGGGGCATTTATGGAGGTTGAGGGCTTTGGGTTTGTGCGATTTGCCGGCATCATGTGGTTGATGTATATGAGCTATGTCGGAAAATCATGGGGGAACACAGAGGGGTTACGGAGATACAAGGTGTAAAGTATAGGAGCTGCCAACATGTACCAAGGGTCCTCAGATTCCTGGAAGCCTCCTTCAAGCTTGCTAGAGATTATGAAAGGATGATGCAGAGAGTAATTATACAGGGGCGTATACAGGGCAGTAGGGCTGGGTCTCCGCAGCTTTGCCTCCACTTTCAAGCCAAGGCACGATTTTGCCGAGTTTGATCTCAACAAGGACGGGGCTCACTAATCCCCTCTCCTATGCTAAACATTCCTCCCCTCGACACCTTGAACTTCGTTCTTCAGCAATCTTGCCGGGCAGGAGGCTCTACAAATAATACTAGGGGAAGCAGCGACTTTAGCTTTAGTAGCCAACTTGTGGAAGGAACCGGCATGAAAGCATGGGGCATGGTATAAGCAGGTAAGTTGAAACGGGGCTGTGGCCATGGTGTTTTTTTGTTTTGCAAAGAGCAACATGAGCAACAGCCATGCGTCATGTCTGCAGTCTTGCGCACACGCACAGAGTTTACTGCTTTGGAAGTCCCGATATCCCTGAGCTACTCTTCATTGTCCTCGCCTGACTCTTACTTGAAAGGCAAGTAGTCTGTAAGGAAACCTGCTGATGTACAGGCTTCTTTACCGATGCTTGCTCTGAAGTCGTTTGCAGATCTCGCCGTGCAAGCTCTCGCCCCACAACAGCGCCTCAAACAAGTCTGAAGCCACGAACGCCCCTACTGTTGATGGAGGAAATCTTGCGCCACCTTAGATCCCTGAAGTCCTAGGAATTACTGTAATTTAGGGCCCCCAGGTGGTGCAAGATTTCATCCATCAACAGTATAACGCACCAGCTGGAGAGTGCAGGAGGACTCCTTGGCCTTATCTTGTGATCATCTTGAGGAGGTTATGAAGCAAGGGCGTGTTGATCACGATGTTCCTTTCAAACCGACGGACTCCTTAATACTATTAGTTTGAGAGGTTTCTTAGGTCAGGGACGCCTGAAGCCTATAGTCCCCCTTAAGTAGATAGAATATGGGGTATCTGGGGATCTTATTATAATGTAACCAAAGCCATATTCTATCTACTTAAGGGGGACTGTAAACCCATTTGCAAGTACCTCGCAGGATCAGCAGATCGATTTTCAAGAGCTTAGAATCCAGGCTGGTACAGGGTGGGCTTAAGGGTCCTCTACAGGGGCTGTATGAGCCATAGTCAAAGTCCTTAAAGGGGGGTTATGCAGGGGATGATAATATAGAGTCCTTTTTTCGGGGATAGTAAGCGGGATACTATGAGTTCAAACTATGGCTCATATATAGGGACGGTATAAGGGGGATAGATAAGCGTGTATAGCGGTACATATCTTACACGCCATTGTGCTGGCTAAAACAAACAGGGAGTAGGCCATTGATGAATGGCTTCCATTGTGGGTTTAGTGGCGCAATGTTGGGGAGTAAATGAGGTATAATTAGTATGAAGGCTCTGATTCAACTGCAGTGCAGCCTCTCGGAGAACACGGTTCGTACCAGCATCAAGCCTTTTGAAATCTGCATTCCAGATGCCTAAACCCTAGACCCGAAACGTACATTACTTCATGCTCCTTTGCCATGAGTGTGAGCAGCCTATCCTCTCCTTTTAGCTGCAGCCCGAATGCAGCTCCATTTGGGGGTTTCCTAAAATTAAGGGTACTTTTTTGGGGTCCCCATAACACGGACTAGAATATATTGGGGTCTACATTAGGTACCTTAATTTGGGGCAACTACCGTTTGGGTGGTGGAAAATCACCATGCTTCAAAAAGGCGCAATTAATCTTCAAAAGAGAGCACATCCCAGTGGCCAAGCATTAAAACCCTAATCCTTCGATTGGCGCTACAAATCCCGCATGACCAGAAAGTACCTCGTATCTTGGGATTCGTGAACGAGAGTCATGCAGGTTTATACGTAACCGTATGGTAGGATGTAGGCAGGCTGAGCGCTTCCGTCAGGTTGGTTCGGAAAGCTCTAGGTCCTAGGTCCTTGCCGAATTCAGGTTCAGAGTCGGGCTTGCGGTGTAGCATGTAGGGTTTGAAACTCAGAGTTTCAGGTAAAGCTTGTTAAAGGCGACCCCAGAACGAAGTACAATCCTCAGGGGCCGCTGTATTTCCTGCGAGAAGTGTACCTTGCAACTGCAGCGAAACTACAGGGATTATAGGGATCATATAGGGGTTATATAGGGATTATAGGGTATATACTGAGGTTTTTATTGGGATGATGGAAAATAAAATGGAAACTACCGAAGCACCTGTTCAACAAACACAGGCACTTCGGGTAAGCAATTTGCAATGAACACCCTGAATCCCTGCGGTGCCATGGATGTCAAGCTCTGTCCTTTAACCCTCAGCCCTAAGCCGTGCACCCTCCGGCACCCCTGTAGTGTCATGTGGTAGGTTCCATCCCAATATCCTATAATCCATTATTGGGACCCCATATCCCGTAAGGACCCCATATCCCATAATCCTCATTATGGGGACCCCCGCCCCTGATAAAAAGGACCCTCACATTCTTGGACACCCGCCATGTAAATTTCCACAGGTGAAGGGTGAATTGGATGCAACCCACCTACGCCGGCTAGTCATGGCTCCTTGGCTGAAAAGATGGGACCTTCCTGGATCAATGTTTGGGATCCTTTTTTTCTTTTTAGGGTGTGGGGTCCCTGTATATTCCCGAGCGTTTCTGGGGCGCTGCCTTTGCGAGACACTCCCTTTCAGGATCCACAAGGGGCTCCATCGTCTTAGATGCGCATACGAACATTCAGGAAATGGGAAGAATGACAATAGAGCCTCCTTTTTGTGGGATCTCGGGGTAGTTCAGCTTATCTGGATGCTGAATAGGATCCAGCTTTTGCGCATGCCAACCCTATGCTGAGGTGGGGCATGGGACATGCCATCTAGGAGTACAGGGAGGGGCCTTTTGGCTTTGCCAGTGCGGGTGCGTTGTCCCATGTCTGTTTGTGCCCGGGCACCTCCACACACGCCCTAAATCTTAAGCCATAAGCCCACCAACAAGACAATCGTCACTTTGAGAGCTCTTCTAGCGACCACCAAAGTCCTTGCAACTGGCGGTACAGTTCGACATGTAGACATGAAGAAGTATACGCCTAATGTAAGTTTTTCAGTCTTACAGCATGATGCCATCATGGCCTTGCGCAATTGTGGTTTAGCAGGATTTTCGTATTGTAGTCATCTACTATTTCCGTGTTATCGCGATGGTTCATGTCCAAACTCTGATAAGGCCAGCCCACGCATCTCATCCCAAAGCCCTGGAAACTTACATTTTCTGTCCGCTGAACCCTGCCCAAAAATATTCAAAGCCTGCATCCACTACCTCTCCGCAGACTCGTCCCATTGTTGCAGCAGTTCGTCTTTGCGGACTCTAACCTACCGGTAAGGCATTAAACGCTGCAGGATTTATCCACTGCAAACCCTAGGCATCATCGCATCTTCTCAATCATGGGTACTGCCTGATGCAATCCAGCAGCAGTAAGTTCTTTGTAGTCTATACCCCAGACCCCCATACACTAGACAGCTGAGCTGAGGATATGGACAAGGACGGACAAGCAGTGTTGGGGCATAGGGGTCCCTAAAGCACACCAATTTTACGCACCGTGCCAATAGCCTGTGCATTCAGGTTGCTGTTGAGCATGAGGGGTCCAGGTCTTGCCTGTAACATTCCCGCTTGCAGGACCAGTCCGGCACGATCTCCATGGTGGCACGGCTATGCCCTAGACGGTTGTTAGAATGTTTTTGGTGTCAGGGAGCAAGACAGCTTGGGTTCTTTGAGAAATCTGCATCCGAATCAGGGGTCCCAGTGACAAGGAAGCAAATAACGGCTCGGCTGTTATGCAAGTGGATAAGCACCCACCCCAGTAGGGCGCGAACGCAGTGGCTAAACCTACAGTTTTCAAGGGTCTTGTATGATGGCCCCACAAAGTTCAAACCCCAAACTTCAATCCCCGGAGCCTGTTGCGTGAAGCACGTCATCTCAGCCTGTGGTAGTTTCCATGCGTAAGAGACCCCTGTCTAGACCCCCAAGTATTAGAATCTTTCTACTAGGGAGCACCAAATAAGCACCTCTACTTTGCCAAAGACATGGTAGTTTCCCAAAATAAAGGGACCCCAACATAGACCCCAAAATACTGAAGTCCTTATTGTAGGGACCCCAAAAAGGGTACCCCTGATTTTAGGAAACCCCCACATAGGATCTTGATGATGGCAGGCCTATAGACCCTTGGGACACACGCAGCTAAGGAGGAGTACGTGGCCTATGCGCTTACATTGTCCTGAGTCGCTAGCCACTTCCTTCCGCGGCCTTAAGAGCCAGCCTGACGAATGAGATTGACGGGGCTATGGACATCCATGATTTATCTGTACTTCTGCTAGCATGAGGGGCCCTCAAAGTACGACTGTTGATGGACAAAATCCTGCATGAGGCTGTATACCTGCTCTTCCGGAACTAAGGTAGTGTGGTATAGCAAGAAAAATGCAAATTTTCTCCATGAACGGTGCAGGTAGGATATCAAGTTGGGGCAGGTTCAGGCCCTGAACCCTAAACCCGAAATTCTCGAATTATTCTAAATCAATCCTCAATCCTAAAGGTTAGGCCGATAGCCCAAGAGCGCAAGAAAACACAACGAGCCTAAACCCCGAGCCCAAACCCTAGTCCCTGAGCCCTGGGAACGGCCCTTCTGCGGCCTCCACCCGCCCCCAAAGCGAGGAATGCCCGGGGCTAAAAAGCAAGCGTGCAGATTTTCTTAAAACAATGGATCCCTGTCCGTGGATTTCAGGATTTTACTTTTCTGGGGAACATAAGGGAGACAGTTCTTGTGATGACGAGCTGTCTGTGCGAGTCTGCCATCCTTGTTTTTGGTATACATGGTGTGGGACAGCTTTTTTGAGGTGCCGCCATACTTGCAGAACACTATCAGCGAGATTGCTACAATTAGGCACTAGTATGACATGTTGTCTGCAAGGAGATGCGATTCAAGAGGCGCAGAGTTAAGAAGCAACCAGGAGCGTACACGCCGGATCACATGAGGCTCGCAGTTCGTGCGATGGATGTCGTTACCTCGAAACCCGAAACCCTGAATCCTGCACCCTAAAGCTTAGACCCTCAACCTTCACCCCTAAGCCCTAAAGCTTAAACCCTGAACTTGAAACCCTAAGACCTAAACCCTATTTAGGTCCAGGAGATGGTTTTGTTGGTCAGGCCTAGCTCCCTTCCGACACATGCAACCCCAAGCCGAAGCAGTTAACTTTGAACCCTAAATCCTAAACCCTGAACCCTAAATCCTAAACCCTGAACCGCCTAAACCCTAAATCCTAAATCCTAAACCCTCAACCCTAAACCCTTAACCCTAAACCTGAAGCTTCAGCAGATTCCTCTGCGTTCATGGCGCTCCGATGCCTCGGCGGCCAGGGCAACGGGAAGGAGGGCTTTTCCAGTCTGACCGATGCCCTAAAGTTAAAGGGACTCTACCGGGAACCCCAAATAGGGAACCCCAAGAATATAGCAGGAATATAATGGAATATAAGGACCCTGGTAGGTATATTCCTATTATATACTTACTATATTCTTGGGGTTCCCGGTTTGGGGTTCCCAGTAGAGTCCCTTTAACAGTTACTGGTTCTTAGTAGGGAATCAGGGAATACACGCCATGTAGGATTTAGGAATTAGGGTTTAGGGTTTAGGGTTCCGGGTTAGTAGGGAATAAGGAGGTATATTCTATAAGGATTGTATTCCCGTATTCCCTACCAAGAACCAGTAAGTAGAAGTGTAAATTCGTTTTGAGCAAGACTACGGGCGGACAACGTTCTGTGGCAGTTTCCCCAAGTTATGCTTTGTCAGGTTCTTGCGATTTAGATCCGAGACGTTTCGTTGCACAATTCTGCGGTCCCAACATGTCTCATGTAGCTTCCATTTGTGTTTCCCTTCCCCCTATGATATTTGTCCTTTATATCCCATATATCCCTCTATGCTCGCCATTAGTAGTCCTACATAGTTCCCCCAAACCCTAAACCCCAAACCCCAAACCCCAAACCCCAAACCCTAAACCCTAAACCCTAAACCCTAAACCCTAATGGCCCTAATGCTCAAGTCCCAGCCTCTGGCTGCGTAGGAGCCCTTGTGGCCTACGACGCCGAAGATTGCCACAGCTCAGCTCCAGAGAGCGGCAAAGGATCCCCCTGTCCTGGGGGCTTCGTGCTTGGGGATAAGCGGGGGGCATATCTGGGAATACATGGAGATATATAGGAGGGTATATAAGGGGAATGGAAAAGAACATGGAAGCCACACATATGGTTAAGTGTTTTTTCTGGTTTCCACTAGGCCCCAGACTGGCATGGAAGCCCGGAAGGGGTTCTGCAAAGATGACGCTCCTTCTGAGCGGCGCCTACGTAAGCTTCCATGTTTGTTTGGCGAGGGTGAGGTTCAACGTTTCGGGTTTGGAGTTTAGGGTTCTGGGCTTCGTGTATGGGGTTCAGGGTGCTGGAGATGAACAAGTTTAAGGGTTTAGGCTCAGGGTATCTCAAAACGGCGCGACGGAGATATGCGGCGTCAGTGCTGCTGAGTCTGAGGCTATGCGTCCGCACCATGACGATCGGCACAGAAGCAAAGAACAGGACTGTAGGAGAAGGTTTCCTGTGGGCGCACATGGCAGCACAACAGCCGGGACCACAGAAGCACACAGCGCGCTGGCGACCCACCACAGGCAACGCGGAAGCAGCGTGCTCAGCGCTTGTGACCAGGATCCCACGGCCCTGAGAAAAAGACCAACCGCCATGCTCTACACAAAATTTCCGTTGACTTAGAACCTTATTCCCCTTTCAATTTCAGAAGCATCTTGAACACGATCAGTCTACTACAATCACTACCAGCGGACCTCATGGTCACCCAGCTATCTCCAGGATTAGCCCTACGGGTGCCCATCATTTTGCGGTACCCTCCCAAAAAACGACACATTGTCACTACTGGCATCCATACCCCTGGAATCCTGGTTCTTTCAAGCCCTCAATTAAAACCCTTCCACGTAAATCCTGAAGGAGTCCAATGCCGCTGCTGCGCTTGGACTCCTCAAGACGCTTCACGCCGGCGCACTTCGCATCAACATCATCCATCTGAACACAGACCCGCGGCCGAAAGATTGCCGAGGTATTAGGTAGGGATGGTATCAGTAGGCACATTGCACAGGGAGTAGTAGAGGAGACGGAGTGCATACAGGGATGATGTCTTCTGTTGGGGGAGGGTACGTGAAATCTACGCGGTTCCGCATGATCTTAATCTATCTGAATACAGAGCTGTGGTTGAGGTTGTAGGGCATGAGTCTGAGTAATGTCCACTTAACATTAAGGACCCCCCCCCGCCCAATCAGTTAGAGCTCCATAGCTAGTAATAGTACTTGCCAGCAGCCAGCACTTCCTAGTTTTCGCGTTTTGGCGGATTGGATTTTGCAATTATGGGCGTGTTTTTAATCACGGTCTGGGATTGTGCAGTTACGCGGGGGGCGGGGGGTTTTCATTAATATGAGGTCAACATTAGCCAGTTCTGATTTCAGACCGGGGGCTCAGGATGCGGAGTAGAGTGTTGTAGGAGTGCAATGTACTTGACATAAAATAGTTAGAGCGCAGAATTGGCGTGCAGGGTCGTTTAAAGTGTGAGGCCTTCAGTGAAAAACACAATAAAACAGTTTCGGGCTATGTTTAAGCGATCACAAGGATAATGTGAGCTATAGTCAACTCCTTGTATCACGCTTTAAAATCCCCAGAGCAGTCCCCAACCTTTATAATTCCCTATAGAATCTCATAGAACCCCCTTTAAGGAGTTTAGACTGTAGCTCATGTAGACTTTCGTCCGTTCTTCAAATACAGGAGCTGGAAGAGCAGAGTGCATTTATCCTTTCCAACCCCTTAAAAAACAAGCTACAAACAACTGATCTTAAACCCCTTTTCCGAGTATGTGGGCGCCTACCCAGGGCCCTAAGTGCATGGATTACCTAACCACCCCCGTTCTACTATCCCCACCAAGGTTTCCCCTTAATGGGGCTTGTCTAGGGTTGATTAAGGTTAGCCAAGCGGGGGTTGTTAGAACCCATGATGGATGCTGGACTTTGACCTAGGTCGTGTCCGCTCTGACAGCAGAGGGTCTCTGGTCCCAGGCAGAGAGCCTAGGGCAGAGGCTATGGGGTGGTCATACTAGCCTGGAGGCAAAAAGGGCAAGAGTAATCCATGCAGCAACAATCCTTGTGATGCGGGCAAGAATGTGTTTCAGGATAGTCTGTATTACGAATGGTTGTCTAAGTCATGACGGCTCGTTTCAGGGGGCTGAATCTCAGGGCTGTGACAGGAGCCACGCTGAAGTTTTCCAATGGGCAGATTTCTGTCGTCGAAGGCAGACCTCTGATTCCAGGTTCAATGTCAATCTTTGCAATGGGGCTTCCTGCTGATAGAGGGCCTGCCTGCAGAGCTTCAGGTTCCCCAATTTTTTCCACCTTGCGAATGTGGAGGAACATCCTGAGAAACCGGAAAGACCTCGAACCACGAACCTTTTCATAATGCTTTCTTTCTTGCTTGCAAGCAGCCCCTCGCAGCACTATCGTCAGAGCAGCCCGTTGAAAGATGCTTTTCAGATTGTTGCAGCGAATCTTTTGGCGCTGGCTTGTGATTCGTGTTATGCCTTCGAGCGTTGCAGGACCTCAGAAGCGGCTGATCTACTCTACTCGTGGTTTTTCCTACGCCTTTCCCATACTGTGCCGCTAATAAAGGGATGTTCCATATCAGGGCGTGGGGTGTATCAGAATAATCAGAATCATGATAAAAGTATTAACGAGGAGAAAATTCTGTTTTTTTTCTCATTCCGGTCATCCTACTAACGTTGCTTTCCTTTTACTACTGTTCTTGCGTTTTTTTTTTTTTGGGTCATTCCTGTTACCATTGTTAGTATTACACATTACACTATTGTCACTATTGTTAGTCAGTTAAGGGGGAAGGATGAATTCGACTCGCAAGGCTACGGCCTTGTTTGCCTTGGCCCCAACCATCTCCCTTCAGCGAAGCGTGGTCAGCATCCCGTCCAGTTTAGAGTTGAGGGTTTAGGGTTACAGTTTAATTTAGGCTTTAAGGTTTGCGGTCATCCTGGGGTGATGCTGAAGGCTGAACGGATGGCCCAGGTAATGCTATCAGTCTCAAAGGCTAAACAGAAACCCTAAACCCTACACCCCGACGCTAGTCCATAAATTCCTTTTCCATCGTGGAAACGGTGTTCTGCGGGTGCATCGTTTTGCCCTCCTAGAGATCCAGTTGATCTAAGCTAATAACAGTTTTGTCCTACCATTCCGGCAGCTCTGTGCGAATAGTCAACTAAGACCTCGACATATTAGGGTTTAGGGTTTAGGGTTAATATTTGGTAGTTGATCAAAAGTCCTGTTACCAAAAATGGGTGTTATGGACCAGAGTTCTCCATATATTTTCCCGATAGACCTGCAGGATCCCTACATGGGTGGTTGTCAAAATTATGTTTCCTTCTTGGGTACCCTAAATATTAGGAGCCGTACTATAATAGGGATCCAAAAAGGGACCATAATTTGGACAACCACCCACATAATTTCCCCCCATGGACCGTTAACTCCAAACCCTAAACCTTGGGTACTGCCCCCCCCTCAGCAACAGTTGGATAATAATTACAGTATGCTTATATATAGCCCTTAATAGGACCCCTAAGGTAGACTGTTACTGGGGGGGGGGTGCAGTACGCAAGCTAAACCACCCCTTTCACAAAAAGAAATTGTCTTGGCTTCTGCATTCAAGGTTTCACGGCTGCCCTTGGGGTGGGCAGCTGGCGCTGCGCGAATTGCCTGCTCAGTTACTCGGTTTGTGCCTGGGTGCTCCTCAAAATCAGTCCTGGGCTGTCTGTATTTTTTTGGTAAACCTAAGCCCTGAACCCTAAAGCACCTCAACATCATGGCTTCTTCTAGTGCTCTTACATGGGTGCTTCTCAAGCATAATCCCTTTGTCTTCTCCATATGAGCTATAGTCTAAACTCCTTAAAGGTGGTTATTTAGGGGAGTATATAGGGGACTAGTATAGGGGTTATTAAGGCAGATACTAGGAGTTTAGACTATAGCTCATATATCCCTAGAGTCGCTACTGTACCCTCCACATTTCAGCGCCCAGCACTTTGGGGTAAAAGCATTTGACTCGACTGCTGTCCGGAAGGCGCTGGGAGGGAGTTTCCGGGGGTTGACTAAAGTCCATGGCTCATTCTCAGCGACATGGTTCCTACAGGCAAGAAAGGCTGTGAGGGCTGGGTTGTCGTTGAATGGCCACGTAAGAAAACACGTATAGCTACAGGTTATAAGTATAACTCCACATCCCCCAACTTAACTGTTCTAGGTGACATTCGCGTTGAACAATATAGTATACCTACCTAGATGATTAGGGTTGATTCCCTTATATTATCTACCAAGCGGGGCTGTGGAATTTTCCCTAAGAATTCCCATGGAACCTTTATTATTCCTAAAATCCTCAAAGAATTCCAGTATAGAGCTAGGGTCCTAAGGGTAGACCATTCAATCACAACCCTGCATGGCAATTATGTTAAACAGTCATTATAGAGACTCCCCAAGAACATTTCGATTCATGGAAACTAGAAGTATTGGCTAGAGGATCAGCTTGGTTCAAAGAGTTTAGGGGATGCATACGTAGGAGGGTTTCACATGCCCCTAAGTTTGGGAAAACAGGTGCTGATTCTAAAGTTGAAATCTGAAACCCCGGGCCCCTAGTATGGACCCTGAAACCCTGGGATCCTTATGTATCTACATAACCTTATATGTACCCAGAAGGGCTCCTGGAATCCCCCTAAAAAGGCCTCAGGGCCCATATTAGGGGCCCATAGTTCTAACCCTAGACTGACGTGAGAGTGTGCATGACAATTAGGTTCCTTGAGTTAATGCGGACCTTCACAAAAAAGCCTAGTGCTTTAGCGACTCAGACCCCAAAATCCTAAACAGCGAGAAGCGACCTTCGGCTCACGAGGTCTTCTGCGGCAAAGCTTCGTGAAAGTGAACGAAGTATGTGGCACGGCTGCCAGTTGCCAAGACTTATAGTCCCCCTTAGGTAGATAGAATATGGGGTGTATGCGGATCTTATCATAAGATGCCCAAAGTTATATTCTATCTACTTAAGGGGGACTATAAGCCCGTAGCTTACTGCTCTGGATGGGACGAGATGCTGCGTGACGTTACAAGTACTGGGCCAAGAGAGTTGATAGTTTCCCCAAATGGTGGGACTGTTGGTTTTGACCCCGAAATACTATAATCCTTAAACTGGGGATCCCTAAAAGGGTACCCCTAGTTTTTGGGAACCCCCCCTAGTCCTTAATTGGGGTTTAGGTCACCTCGGCTTGGGCAGATTGATGGTAGAATGGTTTCTTTGTTGCTCCCTGTGGTATCACTGAACCCTGCTGTTTTCGGAGAAAAGGGGAGGAGCATGCGGCAGTGAGGTGGTGCCCGTAGCGCTCCGTGGGGTTTTGTCACAATCACATGCTCTGTCTTGGAGTCCAACGAACAGGATGCTTGAATTTCTTGTGGGCACAGAGTGGCCTAGATTTCAACCAACATCCCCGTCTGTCTGTGGAGCTAGCAGGCATGAACACGGCCGCAAGAGCGGCAACACACGGCCATCGGTGGCGACTGGCAGCCCTCGTGCAGCCTGATCGAAACACAAAAGGGTCCACCTCGCTATACATACCATATATAGTATCCACTTAGGCCCCAAAGTAGTTACCTGGAACAATCTTGGAGGCTGATTCTGTACGATCGACCTCCCTGGACCATGTAAAGGTTTCCTGCTTTGCCTCTGCAGCTCTGACTAACTGGCCTAGATTGACGCAGGGTGTTCAAAGGTTTTTGGAACTTCCATGTCTTGGGGCTTGTCATTTGCACCATCATTTCCTCTACCAAAGGATGTATGAGCAGTCATCAACATGAGAAGTGCTTCGTGGAACATGTTTGGAGATGATGGATGGAAGTTAGGTGGACCCGCCACCCATCAGTAGTGCCTACAAGGGATAATGGTGATTGTATTGGGGTGCTCTGAAATTCCTATTGCATCACTATCACAGGGTGGGGGTTCTACCTGAGATGGAAGGCATCTTGATCTGGGGACTTGGTATGCGCATGCTCTTAGACGACCGCTGCGCGGCACATGCTCACCTCACAATGCTTCACAAGCCCCTAAACCCTAAACCCTCAACCCTAAACCCTAAACCCTAAACCATAAACCCTAAACCCTTAGACTCCGCAACAGTATCGTAAGGACTCGTGCCTTGGAAAGAAGGTCCCACAAAACAAAAACCCTTATAGACTCCAATTTACATCCAGCCCTTCACTTGGTGATGCGTTATACGTAGGGATCATGTGAGCCATAGTCTAAACTCCTTAAAGGGGGTTCTATAGGGGATTATATAAGGGACTATTATGGGGGTTATTAAGGGGGATACTAGGAGTTTAGACAAGGGATCATGTAAGAATTTGTCCATCCCCGAGGCCCCTCCAAACCGTCAAACTCTGAACTTAAAATGCGGGCTTCCCGAAAATAGGGGTGTACTTCTTTGGGGTCCCTGTAATAAGGATAGTAGTATTTTGGGTTCTAAATTCGAGTCCCCTTATTTTGGGAGCTCACCATAAAAATCCCAGGCTTTCCGACATGTCGGCGCGCCTGCTGCCTCCGAATGAGATCAGCATCTCCACGTTCCTCAGCGCTCCGCGCTCCCAGAAGGGGCATTCTCCCAGAGGGTCCACATATACAACCATTAGGGAATTGGGACCCACAATTCCTTCTGTAGTATTGTATCTGGGGGCCTACTTCCCTAACAGTTGTACATATGGACCCTCTGGGTCTATACTTGGGTTAAGGGTTTCGGGTTTTGCGTTTAGGGTTTAGGGTTTAGGTTGGTTCAGGGATGCTGTTGATGCTAGCAATCCTGCATGACCTTAGTTTACTAGAGCATCATTATTCCCAAGGTATAGGGTACTTAGGGTCACGCAGGATTTTTAGTATCCACCGTAGTTATATAAGCATCGATGGCCGGAGGTGCCCCAAACTATGGTCAAAAGTGAGAAAATGGTGGCTACTTGGATCTAATTGTAACCCTGCCTATGGCTATCCATGAATCCTAGGTATGGGGCTGATACACGATTTCTACCATACCCCCCCCCGTATAGCCATCTTTTAGACCAGGAGCTTCAGCGGGAAGAGCTAGTGAATGCTAGTGACACAGGTTGAATGCTGATAATAATCATGATAATTAGAATCATGATGAAAGTAAATTATTGTTGTTCCTAGACCATCCTCCTACCCTCTATTAGGGCCTAAGTACCTACTAATAGGGACCATATACCCCCAATTAAGGGTACAAGGAGGGTCCTGGTTATTATTTGGTCCAAGATTTGGTGCCGGAGTTGGCGCATGACACAAACGAGCCGACCGACATCAATGCTGGCCAAGTATTGCAATTCCCGCCTTCAAGCAACTCAGCAAAACACGTCCCTAAACGCACCTCTAAACCCCAAACCCTAACCAAGACCTAGTTAAGCCCGAAACCAAGCCATCAGTCCAAGGTGCTTGCGAGAAGAGCCGCTGCTGGCACAAGGCCACGCATGTTCTCGGAGTGGCACACGGACCGTGACTCAGCAGCACATGCGTAGGATCTTGTGGAAAAGTCCGGATGTCATGGTGAGGATTGGTTGCTCTCTCAAAGTTGCCGTGTCTCGGAAACGGAAGGAACTTGCTGTTTGGAGGTAGAACGGGTAGCCCTGCTTGGATGGATGCTCGGAACTGCCAACACAAATCACACGCCCGTTTAGAACTCGTCTGTCTTCCTTTCTTGGTCTTCCTTGACTCCAAGCTATGCTTACCCCTGGCCCCTTGCCCACTGCATGGTGGTCAGGAGTATCATCAGCTGGAACTCTGCAGTCAGTGCTTGCGCGGACAGCTGGCCAGATGCTTTGGCACTTTCTGTCTTCTGGTTGCGTTTAGCTGGCTTTGCGCTAGAGTGAGGCCTAAATGAGTGCCAACAGCTTTTCCTCACAAGTCTGAAGTTCTTGTAGTACATAACATGCCAAAACCTTGTTTTGATTAGTTCGGCCCCCCTAACACATAATCCCTCTACTGACCCCGATCTGATCTCAGCTTCACTCGCATTTACAATACCGTGATCCAGTTAGGGTTTCGGGTTTAGGTTTCTCCATGATACGAATTATCTAGGTCTGCATATGAATGTTGACCTTGGAAAGCCCACAGTTTGGAAATGCTGTCCCTGTTTCCTTTGTTTTGGCGTCAGGGGAACTTAGTGACTATACTCCTATCTCACATAATATAGCCTGTAACTTATAACCCCTAGAAGGCACATGAGAACCCAAGTTATCCCCATCATGAACCTATGTACTAAGTCCCCGTGGGGCTCATGGAATCCCAGCAGAACAAGTTCCCTTAAATGCTGACGTGTGACTTGAGGAGTTCCTTTAAAAGGAATTGAAAACAGCACCGGAGCTTCAGGAGTTCTTGAAGTTAGTCTGCAGCAGTTCCCGCAAGCCCAGGACCCTTTAGGTAGCGTGGGATCCTATGGTGCCTTTGGGTTCGGGGTTCGTTAGAGGAGCAGAAATTCCACCAAACTCGTACTAGTTCTAATGCCTTGCATGGACTATCCTAAGGTTTAGGGTTTAGGGTTTGGGCTGTAGCACAAACCCTGACATTCTCGGCCTACTCACTACAAGATCTGCTGTTCAAACCGCGGGCCACCGTTCCCGAAGCCCAGGCGGCGATGTCAGCCAGGTGCTGAGCGCTTTGCAGTTGAAAGTTTTTTCAGCTAGGAAGAAGCTGGGGGCTATAGAATACATTGGGATGCCATTGGGGCCCAAATACTACAATATAACTTGTTTTTGGGACCTGAAACCCTGGTAATTTGGGTCCTTGGACCCTCAGAGCTCTATGGGTGGCCTAAATAAGCTCTAGCACATGTAGCTAACGTCCTTCTGTTCTTACTTAGGACCTGCCTGGGATGCCCACAGTATTCGCAGTGCACATGAGCTATAGTCTAAAACTCCTTAAAGGGGGCTATATAGGGAAGGATATAGGGGAGTCTTATAGGGGTTGTAAGGGGGATTCTAGGAGTTCAGATTATAGCTCTCACGGCTTGAACGAACCTCGAGGTCCATGAGCAGGTGGCTTCAGGTTTAGGAGGGTTGATTAAAGGCTCTTGGCAAAATCGGACAGAGCAGGTAACAACAGAGCCTCGTGTACAGGGTGGACTCCTATGTCCTACCCCTTGATCCGGCAGTCTTGAACTCAGTGAGGGAGACTTGATCCTGGTTTTCAATTTCCTGCATGGCACGAAGCAGCAACTTGGGGTGGGGGAGAATTGCTACCACCTCGTACAGCAAATTTGAGGAATCTTCGTAGTGCACAACAAGCCTCCACGACTAATCACATACATGTTTGTTCGTCCATCTCAGCAGCATTTTTGCAGGAGATGTCCGCTGTATGAAGAAGTCTTGATGTCCTGTAGCTCGACCCACGCCCACTGAGCTCTAAGAGATTTGTTTGGGCCTTTCCGAAAACACTTCCCCGCATAATCTGTAGAGAGGGCGCTAAAGACATGTATACATCCCCAGGGCAGGTAAGGCCTCCCCCGTATCTAATGTAGAAAATTTGGCCCTTATCCGCGGGATTCTCCTACACGTATTATGTACCCTATATGTAGCTTTAAGGGTCAATAGAATCCGCCCCCAAAATCCCTAAGGGTCCGTATTAGGAGTCCATACTTCTAACCTTAGACTGAATATTGAGATGGCCGATTTCAGCCCAGGTTGGGGGCATTCTTCCAGACATCATTAGCGCCTGGGCGGCAGCTGTTTGATGGGGGCAAGGTCTCCACACTTGGGCTGACGTACATTAAGCCTTAAACTCCAGGATTTAGGGTTGAGGGTTTAGGGGCTTAGGATTTAGGATTTAGGGTTTAGGATTTAGGGTTTAGGGATGAGGCTTCAGGGTTTAGGGTCTATGCATGAGGGTTCAGGGTTCAAGGTTCATGGTTTCAGGCTTATATACACCAAGCTGTAGGGTATTGCCATAGTGCAAGCATGGATCGTGGCGTTGTTTTGGGACCCCGGAGTGGGCCTTTGAATTGGAGGAGTTGCAGGTTCCTGTAAGTGTAGAAGCAGGGATTTACAAAGGAATGTTATTCCCTTCCATCCCTTATGCTACAAAAGTATCCCGGGGGAGCCCCGCAGAATCAGGACTCCAGAAAGAGGCCCACCAGCTCGAGGCTTTTGAGCCGAACACAGGTTATTGCTTGGAGGAGTGAGGTGATTGTAGCTTACTGGTTTGGAGTCTAGGGGGTTGGGGGTTGAGGCGGTAGAGTCGAAGGGATATGTCTCTCCTGGAGATTGAGGGAAGCATTTCTGGGAAGTGCAGAAGAGCAACGACGAGGGAGGAGCTGTCGCCATGTACCGCCGTTCTTGCTGACATAGCTGTTGCTGAGGGTTGATGGCGCAGAAGGCTTTGTGCCAAACTCAAAGACAGTAAGCCCCTCCAAGGTCACAACGCTAGGCTCAGCCTGTGCCGCGCCTGGCCGCATGCGCTCTTCTTGTCCCAGCACCGGGCGCGGCATCCCAGTACATGATATTTACCTCTGGTCAGTAGGGAGTGAAGGAATGGAGAAGAACATGGACATGAGTATATTACAGAATATAGGGACTACCATGAGGATCCATTCCTTTTCTCCGTGCTCCTTGCTGACCAGAGGTAAGGATACAGGCATCCAGGGTTTCACGGGAAGACTTACTTGGTGCTCAGCAGATTTATCATTTTGTCATCTTGTGGGTATGACTTTGCATGCAGATCTGTTTGCCGCAGCTAGGGCTACGCGCCTCGGAGGGCTGTTGGTTTCGTTTCTCCAGCTGCCCAAGTGACCTATGGCAGCCCTCAAGAAATCCTAAACCCTAAGCCCAAAACAAAACAACTAAACTGTGCAGACTTTGCCCTGCTGCAAGGATGTCTCGAATGCAAGGAGCCACATGACCAGCCGTACAGGGCCCAAATAAATCGCCAACCTCCCTTGTCATCTCTGCAATAGCCAGGGTGTGTGGCATCCACCTTCCTTATCTACCCCAAACCTCGATGTATGGTAGGCTGGATTGCTGAGCAGCTGGGTATACAAGTTGGTGCAAGATGGCCTACAACCACAAGTCACAGACCCTAAAGCGCGCACCGCTAAACTTTGCAAGGCGAAAATGGGTCAGCCCTTACAAGCAAAGAGGCCCAAACCCTATCGTCCCCCTTAAGTAGATAGACTATGGCCTTGGGTATATTGTAATAAGATTCCCCGATACCCCGCATGCTATCTACTAAAGGGGGACCCTACACCCTCAGTCCTGAGGACGCCGTGACCTTCGGAACGGCCATCACCAGGCTGAAGGAAGGCTCCCGCTCTTCAGCATTTGCCGTCCTTTACTGAGGATGGGGCTTGGGGTTTAGCTTAAGGGTGTCTTAGGAAGGGTCTAGGGACAAGTTCGGAATTGGAGTAAAACATTGTTGATGCACGAAATCTGTCACCGCTCAGGGGTACCCAAACGCCCTAGTGGACGAACACTCCATGTGGATCCAAAGGTTTGGATGGATACTGTACTAATAACGGCTTTGCAAAACTTTCTCCCAAAGACATGGTAGTTTCCCGAAATAAGGGGACCCCAATATAGACCCCAATATACTATACACCTTATTAAGGGGACCCCCAAAAAGGTACCCCTAATTTTGGGAAACCCCACATGATCCTCCACCCATAGGCCCACTGTGGAGCCGCTGTAACTTGTCGTCGCATGGCTCCGTTTGTTTCCAGCAAGCGTGACTGCCAGAAGACAAAAGATGTCAAACGACTCCCCCCACCAATCCTGAAGCCGTAGCCAAGCCTAAGCCCTTACCCTGCAACCCTTAGACCTTAATGCTACAATCCTAAACCCTAAACTCTAATGCCACAATCCTAAACCCTAAACTCTTAACGCTACAATCCTAAACCCTAAACTCTTAACGCTACAATCCTACAATCCTAAACTCTTCACGCTACAATCCTAAACCCTAAACTCTTAACGCTACAATCCTAAACCCCAAGCTCTTATTGCTACAATCCAAAACCCCAAGCTCTTAATGCTACAATCCTAAACCCTCAACTCTTAATGCTACAGTCCTAAACCCTCAACTCTTAATGCTACAATCCTAAACCCTTAGCTCTACAACCCAAACCCCTCAAATCCAAGTGAGTACTATTTTATTTGGGGATACTATGGTACCCAATATAGAGGAAGATTATATCCTCCTTTTGGGTATAGTAATAAATATATGGAAGATTATCTTACTAGGTTCAACCACCAAAAAACGTTACTCAACTGCAGGCCGCCAGTGGCAACTCGCCTCGGCCCTGCTTAGCGCCATGGTCCCCTCCCGGGTGCAGCCGGTCGGGCGCAGTGCTTCGGCCGCAGTCTTAAGGAGGGTTGTAGGTTGTATGGGATTCTATAGGATGATGTAGGGTTATCTAGGGGTACAAAGGGCTTTCTAGGGATTCTAAAGGAGGGTTGTAGGGGTTGTATGCGTAGCTTTTTATTTGGGGATACGATGGTACCCATAATAGACTAAGATTCTATCCTCCTTTTGGGGGGCTAGTATTTTATATAAGGAATATAACCTTACTAGGTTCAACCACCAGAAAAACACTACTCGTATGGGGTTCTATAGGATGATGTAGGTTTATATAGGGGTATAAAGGGCTTTCTAGGGATATGTAGGATAATTAATGTAGGGTTACGTAGGGATAGGTGCAGGGAAAGGGAAGGAGCTCTAGGCTTTAGGGCTTTGGTCGGATTTTCAATAAATGCGGGTCTCTCTCTCTCTCTCGGGGTCCAAGGGGACCCTATTGTTACGGGCCCCCCCCCCCTTATTTGCCCGCACCAAATGCCAGCTCATCAGATGTGCCGCGTATAGCAGTGTTTTGGTGGTTGTGGATGTGGTCGAAGTGAACATTATTATGGGTGCCGGCATGGGTTCGCTTGTTGTGCATGCGG
>CAJNIZ010045820.1:0-38033 GCA_905231905.1 Symbiodinium pilosum
CACCATAGGTACAACCTTAAGCTGCCCATCGAAAAAACCATCATGCACATGCGTTGCTGCAAGCCAGACGCCTGTTTTAGGGTTTTAGGGTTTGGGAATTTAGGGTTTGGGGATTTAGGGTTTAGGGTTTAGGGTTTAGGGATTTAGGGTTTAGGGTGTAGGGATTTAGGGTTTAGGGTTTAGGGATTTAGTCATTAGGGTTTAGGGATTTAGGGATTTAGGGTTTAGGGATTTAGGGATTTAGGGTTAAGGGTTTTGGGTGAGGAAGGGCTGGGTTGCTATTAAGGAACGAAAATTAAGTGACCATATGGACATATAGTGTTAAGGAAGTTAAGGAGCTTAAATCAAGCTACCATGATATGGGCATATAAATATAGGATTCAGGTTTTAGGGTTACCATAGGATGGGTATATAACATGGTAAATAATGGGGTTCATTGTTACGGTAACTTAAGTTAAGTTCTTGAACAGCAAAATGAGATTTTTAAAAGCTTACGGTGAAATTAGAGACCGTGATAGGATTTCTTTTGCTTAGCCACCTGACTTTCAGTTAATGACCTGGTAGTGTTTAGAGGGCTGAAAGGCAAGGTGGGCAAACATTACTGATCTGGTAGTGTTTAAACTGCTTGCTGTGCCCCGGCAGTTGAGTCGTAGTCCCTACATATAGGAGTTCCTGAAAATGATTGATCCGTGAGAAGGACCTTGTTTTTTTGCATTGTAGCCCCAACATATGTCTAGAGACACCAGGATATCTCTGTTTTGTAAAATCCCCACAGGCGCATGCCTGCTTTAAACATCGTCCTTGAGCGCGAGGTCCTTGAGTGCAAGAGGTTGGTTGATAAGCCTATGACAGCTTCGTCTGAAGGAGGTATAATAGGGGCCTAGATAATGACTAAATGTTATTCACATTGTGGTTCTAGATTGCTTGTAAAAGTGGTATAGGTACCTCAAGCAGACCTCAACATCGGATGGGTAATTCTTCAGGATAATCGTCACAACCCCCCTATATACACCCAGCTTCCAGTGAATTTTCCATTTTCTGTTCCGTTTGATTCTCCATCATTACCCTAAGCCCCAAACCTAAACCTTTCACACCCCCTATATAACCCTTGTACCCCCTATGGAGCCTCTACACGCCCTTGCAAAGGATCCTTTAGGAGGACTCCCCACCCTGTAATAGTGGTATAATAGGACTATAATAGGACCCTAGTATAATCCCTATTATTCCTTATGGTCACTATTACTGGGTGGGGGGTCCACTTAAGGGATCCTCCATGTTTACATGGCCCTTAGATGTTGGCTAAAGGAGGGAGCCTTCTCTTCTCGTCTTTGCTCATATGTGCTATAGTCTAAACTCCTTAAAGGGGTTTATATAGGGGAATCTGTAAGGGGAGCATTGTAGTGACTATTAAGGGGGATACTAGGAGTTTAGACTGTGGCTCATATCTGGATTGCATGGAGGTTTTACAGGCATTTGGGGTTGATCTACAGGTCCTTTGGCATAGTTAGTCTTCCTGCTGATGAATGAGGAAAAATTGGGGAACTGTCTTCCAGGATGGTCATGTTGGGAACAAAATTTTGCCAACCAGCTACATCTCTCAAGTGAGAAGTATTTTATTTGGGGATACTATGGTACCCAATATAGAGCAAGATTATATCCTCCTGTTGGTTATAGTCTTTGAAAAGGAATAGAATCTTACCAGGTTCAACCACAAAGAAAACGCTACTCAAGTGTATCTCTGAGGTGCTGTATCCCAATACCCTAAACCCTAAACCCTAAACCTGTATCCCAATACCATTGGGGCAGTTCCTGAGCCCCCTAGCTCGCAGATGCGGACGAGTCGTTAGGGAAGATCATGTAGCCATTTTTCCAAACACGTTTCCCCATACTGTTAGTATCATGATCTTAGTATACTATAGTAGTATAATTTCCAAGGTATCAGGTAATTAGGGTCATGCAGGATTTTTAGTATCCACCGTAGTACGTATGTAGCGCTAGTGGCCTCACGAAGTAGGATCCTCATCTTCGGAACACCCAAAAGGTAAACCTTGAATGGTTTAGGGTTTAGGGTTTAGGGTTAATACTAAATCTATGTATCCCTTAAAAAGCCTTCAAGTAGGGCCGAATTTGTCATCCATCTGGTAAGGAGAGTCCTGGGTGGATAGTTATCAGACTAATGAGGGTTCATGCGGAGGAAAATAGGTGGCTTACATAGACCTGCTATATAAACCCATCACCCTTACACGAGCATTATATGAGCCTTGCATGTGGGGGGGGGGGGTGGGGGGCGGGGTATGGTAGCCCATTACACCATTACCACCTGTGGCTTATACGCCCGCTAAGCCAGCTAGAAAGGTTATTCAGTAAACCACCCTATGCCCTAATTATTCAGTTGTTGCCACATACTTGTAAGTAGGGTTGAGTTACCCTGAACGGGATGAGGGTACCTGAGGTGCGGCCATGAAAGCCAAGCCCTAAACAATAAGCCCTGAACGTGTCAACAACAAAACGCAGAAGCTTTTCAATTAATCTATTAGCGCTGCCCGGTCAGGATTTAAACTCTAAACCCCCTAAACCCTTTCAACCTAAAAACCCCTTAAACCCCCTAAACTCCCTAAAGCCTCCTAAGCCCCCTAAACCCCGCTAAAACCCCCTAAATCCCCTAAACCCCCCAACCCGCCTAAACCCCCTAAACCGTGTTTTGAAACCCCGGTCCTATTGTAGGGGGCTTAGGTTAACATACTTGGAGGGCCAGGGGGACTTGGTAAGCGGTTTAGGGTTTAGGGGGTTTAGGTTTAGGGTTTAGCAAGTGGGCTAGAGAAGAGCAATAATGACCATAACTAGGATTATTAACTAGCCTATACGGGTTTTCAATCTGCTTACCAAGTCCCCCTGACCCTCCGAGCAGGGTTCCGACATCAGACCTGAAGATGATATTGAGCTATAGTCTAAACTCCTTGAAGGGATGCTATGTAGTGGATTATATAGGGGAGTATTCTGGGAGTTCTTATGTAGGGGTCATGTAGGGATATATGAGGAGAAACCCTGAACCCTGGGTTGTATTGGGGTTTGAGGCATTACCCTAAGAACGCAGAAGCATCTGCAAAGGCAGGTGGAAAATGCAATGGAAATTGGGGCTTGTCGGGATGGTTGTAGGGTTATCATTTATCATGGGTCCCCCTACTACCCTTTAAGGTTAATTAAGGGGAACCTTGGGGGGGAGGATAGAGGGGGTAGCAGGGGAACCCATGAGGTTAAGGGTTTCGTGTTTACTTGCTGATGGTGAGTAGTAGGGAATGAAGGAATAGGACAGAAAACTGAATTCTCATGTCCTTGAGGAGAATACAGGGGCTACGAAGCGGTTACTACAGGGATGCATTCCTCCATTCCCTATCAACAACTAGCAAGAACCCTGAACCTCAACATGTATGCTAACATATAACCCACATGTTTTTCAACTGATCCCTTGTAGCCCTTGCAGTTCTATCCCCCATAGTCGGGTAAGAACAGAGCTCACATCAGCTGTGTATCGCAATCTACATGTCAATTCGAAACCCTGGGCCGGCTCTTCCAACTTGTTGGCATGCTGCGGAACTGAAGTTTCACCACCCCGCAGCTAGTGACGTTTGAAATGGGGGGCGGGGCCCTGAGGAAGGGGCCTATGGAAAATCCATGGAAAAGGCTAGCCCGGAAGAATCGCATTGTACGGAAGGCGGTCCCTCCCCCGATTTCATGATGACAGGGCTAAGCCAGTGACAGGACGGAGCGACGACCCCATGGATTTGCACGATTTTCGCTGAGAAAAATATTTGTGCGCGGTTGAGATTGTCAGGTGGGAAGCCTTAAAGCTCATCTTTGTCCGAGCTAGGTAGAGTTTAAACTCCTTAAAGGGGCTTATATATGGAATTATATAGGGAACTACTACAGGGCTATTAAGGGGGATGCTAGGAGTTTAGACTACGTATAGCTCATCTCGAATTCAGAAGCCTTGGAGTTTGGATCAATTTGAAAAAAGTATCCCTAATTTTGGGAAACCCCACGTAGGGGCTAACCTGGCCAAGCGTTTGTCTGAGCGCGTCACCTGTTGGTTGTTAGAGGGAATTGAGGACTGAATCCTAAGGAGCAGGGCAAGTATTACACCGAATATGTATGTATTGCGTTGTAGTCATATGATAGAAGCCAGTTTACATCCAGTTAAATTCCCTATAATGCTGTTCCAATTGGGTTATAACTACACACTTGGTTAGAACTGCCCTGAATACCCCATTACTGCAAATCCCCAGCCGTCTGAGAATAGACATTTCCGCTTGTGTATTCGGGTGCTATATTGGGCAGGTCTGTTATGAGGTGGAAGGCCTGTTTCATCAGTTTACTGTTTGGGGGAAGGGATTACGTTGCTGCGCAAACAATTGGGGCATGACAGCGGCGCTCTCCGCCCCAAACGGTATGACTGCACCAGCAGAAGACCAACGCCCACACTTACGAATCGGCCTGCCGCCTCACCACATTCTGCCCCGCTCCGTTGGCCTCCGCTGTTGGCTGGGAGGTGCACGGTTTATGGCTTAGGGGCTTAGCATGCCAATCATCCATGCAAAGTGGCATATGTGACCCCTGCTCGTGCGTGGTAAGGGCCAAGTCGTGTCCTCGTGCTCGGATAAATGTCAAATGGTGGATTGTTTTCTGTGCAGCCGTGGCGCCCGTAACGTCGCAATTCTTGCGCAACTGGTTTTTGCAAAGCGCGTGTGGTTCCGCAAGTTTTCCTGCGCTCACTCATGGTTCTGGCCATTCGACGATTTGGACGAAGCAAGAGCTCATGCTGCAGGCCCGCCCTTTTGCTGTAACAGCGGCTTGCATCCAAGCTGATGTGGATTCATGCCTGGTTTGCCTCAAAACCAGTTGTGCCGGTGGAGCTGCCGTCGCATGCAGCGTGTATTGTGCTTGGTCGCGGCGGGCTGGATTCTGCAGTGCTGCACATGCTTGAGACGCCTACTATGCTGCCGGGCCGAACTGTACTTGCGCCGGCTTCCGTGGCTGTGCTCGCTCGATTGTCCATTCTAACAGCTGGGGGACATGCCAGGTTTCTGCGTTCCGGCATGGGTTTGTTGCTGGGCTCGTGCCCCTAGAGCGCAGGAGGCCGCCAAACTAAACAACCAACTCATTGCCTTCCCTATGGATCTGTATTCCTGCCCTTCTAGGGACACAAACCATCGGGATGGCAGCGCCGTCCAGAAGAGGTGGTGGTTGGCGCAAGGCAGCGAGCACGTGGACACTCGTGGACGTGAACAGCTGGGCAACTGATCTCTGGCGCGGAGCGTCTTAAAATTTTGGCTCCAAATCGCACTTTCGCGTGCAGTGCCCTCACACCTTGGCCGAAAATTGCTCTCTGGCCTGAAGCGTCCCCACATATTGCCTACAGGCTGCTTGGGAAGCATTAGCAAACCATGCAAAACGCCAGAAGCAAAAAAATACAAAAAAATGGCAATAGTTCGTCATCCCCGGTCATTATAGGGATTCACAGGTGTCGTGGACTTTTCATTTTGTAGACGGATGTTAAGACATGCGCAAGACCACCTGGTTGTGTATGAGGCACTTGTTGAGATAAGTTGAGACCGGATGGCATGAAGGCATCCCCAGACACATATGCACGAGAGTGAATTCCCCTCGCGAAGCGCCAAAAATCATTGCATGATCGATTCAGGTTCTTCGTGATGTTTTCTTTATTCAGCTGCTCCACAATCAGAACCGACTCACTATAAGGCCGCATTTGGCCATTGCGAAGACCTAAACTGTTTATCCACTGAGGCCAAAACTTCGCTTAACTCAGTCCCTGGGAGAGTATCTGGCATCATCTTGCTGGTGTGTGGGTCCTTGCGGACATCCTGGGTGTTTTTTTTACCGGCGCTGAAACCAAAACTGCAGATCGTCCTGCCCTGTACAAACGTTTTAGGGTCGTTTTGGCCGAGGCTGGAACCAAATCTGTTTTGTCTAGCGTGCTTGTGACTTGTGACATGATTACGTAGTTGGTGCCCTGGCCGGTACTGTAAATGGATGTCAGACAGTCCGGCTCCTTGGACCCTGCGGCAGACTGGTTTCCAGAATTCTTGGTTTTGTTAAGCTCATGTTGTCTGTTCGTTTTTGCTCCCTTTTACGTTATCAAAGATGCTGCGCACGCCTCTCCTCCTTTAATCTTGGATTTCCCAGTCCACGGGTTATGCGGGCGATTGGTGGCGCACAGAGTTGGCCGGCTGCCGCGGACTTACAGAGGAAAGCGCATGTGTCTGGACGGCGCCAATAATCTGGTGTCTTAAGTTTTTTTTCGACATGCAATCTCTCTGCAAGTGAGAGCCTGTTGATTCCGGTTGTCGGTGGCAAGGCTCTGGATTTGAGACTACTCACACGCGAGAGAAAAAAACAGACATCCTGCATCCCCCTTCAGATTCCCCTTCTGAAATGGGGGCGCTACCCATGCAATAAGTTGACGTTCCCCATCGTTCCCCCCATGTCATGAACAAATAATTGTAGATGGTAACCTGTCGTCTCATCCATTTTGTTTTTTCTTCGGACCCTTTTGCATCTGCAGACGGCGCGGTCCTGGCTGGCACCGCTACCGCAGGCCATGCTCACGCCCACCCTGGCGCCCGCCCTGGCGTCAGCCAGCGCTTCCGCCGGGGGCGGTTCGGCGGCGTCGCATTCATTTGCCGCCGCCAGGGCAGCTCCAACAGCCATCAACACTGAGCACGGTGGTGCGCCTTCCCAACTCGTGGCCAAGTGGAGCTCGCATGCCAGGGTTTCCCCGCCAGCCAAGGTCGACCAGAAGCTTTGGTGAAGGCAACCATCATACGGCCGAGGCGCAATCCGGCTACCACGTCCGAGGGAACCAGGCCATGCACTTAGCAAAAAACCGCGTGCTGAAGGATGCCAGTGCCTTGCTTTTTAGTACAAGAGGACGCGGGGTGCTCGGCAGTGGCTCCTCACGGGCATGTTGCAGCACTGCGACGCACGCACGCAAACTGGCTCACAACCTGTCGATGTTGAGGGCATGCCCCATCATTGGCAAAAGTACCAGGCTACCAGGCGTTCCCGCGGCCCTCCAACAATCTCGTTGTTTGTTCGGCAAGTGCCAACAGATTTCACACGGTCGCCGGTAAGGCTGAGGCGGCGGCAGACAACTTGACCAATTGTGCCCGTGTGGCTAAACTTTGTCCTGCTGTTTTTCCCGTTTCCCCGCGCCGCGGGCCCACATGCCCTGCGCCTCCAAAATGGGTGGGCCACGGTTCCGCCACCAGCTGTTCGACGCGGTGCGCAAGTTCGGCTGGTTCAACGTGTGTCTGGCCTCGGCCGCGGTAAAGTATAATGCGATGCCAACCGGGCTGCGGCCGTTTGCACATGTCTGCGCGCTGCAGCCCGCGCGGATCAGGGTCTGACGTGTGCACATGCGGCGGCGCAATTCCGCCTTGAGGTCCAAGGCCTCGAGATCTGGGCCGGTGGCCGGTGCAGGAGCGGCAGCCGATTGGCGTTTGCGTCTCGTTTCTTGCGAAACATTGGAAGGTTTGAACGTGCAATTTTGTACTTGATGGGAATGGCAAAACACATCAACATTCAAGTTGCTGATCACGAAATGAATTTGAACACGCATGCCGTCGCTGCATGCTGCCCGGCTCGCAATGCCGGAGTCTGCTAGGCCTCAGGGGCGCGCAGCGCTTGCAGGATACGCTGCAGGACCTCACGGGCGCGGTCACTAACAACAGGGAGCGCGTCGCACCAAGAGGCCCAGTGTGCCGCATGCCGGTCGGCCCTCGCGCAAGGCAGGCCTAGTCCCCCAAACCGCGCTGTGAGCTGTGCTGCGCTCGTGGCGTCTTCCGGCAGCGGGGCGCCCGCATAGCCGAAAAGCTGGGCCAGGCACCGTGCGACAGCTGCGTCGTGATCAGCGGCGTACTCGGCGCAGCGCGGTAGCGCAAAAGCAACCAGGAGGCTCCGAGATCTTCGACATGCGGGATGCGCTCGAGCAACTTGTGTTGGCCATGCGTTTGATGCGGAGCTGGCACTGCACGAAAGCATGCACAAAGGCGACCATAGACATATCATAAGATCGATAGCAAAGGAAAAGCGCTTGAAAATATCTGGTGCTATCGAACGACCCCTTGTCTGTTTCCATGCTGGGACAAGCCAGCGGTTCGACAACACCAATTTTTGACAAAGAGATGCTTCAGAAGATTTGATTCCATCGAACCGCCCCTCCGTATTTTCATTTAGTAGCCAAATTGAGTGGTGCTACACTGCACAGCCTGAGAAGATAGACTCATAATACCATGTGGTTTGAATAATTTATCCTAATATCAAACTCTTAATATCCCCCTGAATAACCTCTATGGATGTCAGCTATATAATCCTCTGTTCACCCCGTTTCATTTTCATCGACGATAGCTCATATGGCAACAGGTGAACATTGCCAATAACAGGCTAGGTTCTGGAGCTTGTGGAGGCCCGTAAGCTGTGAAGATATCCAAAAACAAGTGGAAATAACAAAAAACATCAGGCTTGTAAATTGACCCCAGACACGAACTCTTATGCCCTGAGTCCTGAACTCTTAAACCTTTAAGCCTCAAACCCCGAACCCAACAACCCAGCAGCCTCCTCCGGGAACACGACCTTGGGGATCGGCGCAACGCCATGCCAACCTGAATATTTGAGGAAGAAACCCCACCCTGCAATATTGGTATAACCGAACGTTAAGAGGAGCCAAATATACGTACCATTATCCTTTAAGATCACTATTCCTTGTTTGGGGGGCGTCCACCTAATGAATACTGTGGGGGCCTAAATGATTGAATTGGGGTGACTGAAGTCCGGGGCATGAGGAGGGGGGCTCCTTGTCGAAAAATTGGTGGTTGAACCGCTGCCTTATCCTAGTATGGAGACAGACAAGAAGTCGGTAATTGGGTTTATGGTCAGGGATTTCATTGATGCTCAGCTTGCCAGCTTGTGATGCTTCAGAGAATAGAAGGGGAAGTTGTAGAGTCAGAGATCGACCCTTTTCTGATACTTCTGGAATTCACCAGGAAATTCATCTCTAACGGTCGAAGCCTCATGAAAGCCGGAAAATGGTTCTGCTGTCCATTAACTCTAGTATAGGGATCGGCGTTTTTTGAGCCCGTAAAATCCCGCGGGGACGTCACCCCCAAATTGACGGAACCTCCGGAAAGCCGGAAAATGGTTCTGTGTTCAGTTAGTCATCTCTGGTACAGAAATCAACGTGTTATGAGCCCGTACAACCCGATAAATTCATTCCCAAATGGAAGGGTCCCCAAAAAATTGGAAAATGGCACTGTTTTCATCTCGTGCAGAAATCGCGGTTTTCAAAGCCTCCAGAAGTCAGCAGGACATTCATCCCCAAGCGGGAGGAAACCCATGAAATCCGGAAGATGGTTCTGTTTACGGGCAAATGTAGTACAGACATCACCGTTTTTGGAGCCCCTAGAATCGCCCAGGAAATTCACCGAATCCCAGGCAAGCCGGAAGCTGGCTCTGATTTTAATTAACGCCAGTACTGAACTCAACGTTCACTGAGCTTTTCGAATTCACCAGGAAATTCATCCCCGAATCAAAAATTGCGCCCCCGTAAGGAGCATCCTTAAAATTCCGTCAATTTCTTCATTCAAAATCGCGATTCTGTGCGGAGGGTTTGAAAATTCTGAAGAAAATTGCGCTCCGGTGCGGAGCACCCCCAATATTCCGTTGATTTTCCGCTCAAAATCGTGCTCCCGGGAGAATTTTGATGCACATTGCATTTCCATGCAGAGCCTTTTGATTTTTTGGGCACAACTGTGCGCCCGTGCGGAGCATCCTTAAAACCTCGTCGTTTTTTTCCATCAAAAATTGTGCTCCCGCGCGGGCATCCTCAAAACTCGGTCGACATAAGGCTAATCAAGGTTACTTACGGGGGTATATCTAGGCGGTCATATATGCCTCATCTGATTGTTCCCGAAGACTTCCTTGATGACAGCCAAAGCCCATATAAAGTCAATTCGCAAGCAGCGGCCCCCCAAAATTGTCCAGAAAACCACCCCAAATCCCACAAAATTTTTCAGATAATCAAATCACAAAGGGTGTCCCCTTAAGATTTGTCAGATAATCAAGCCCAGAAATCTCAAATCGCAAAGGGTGTCTCACCAAGATTTTTCAGATAACCAAGTCCCCAAATCTCAAATCGAAAGGGGTGTCCCCCTATCATTTCCCCGGTTTTCCACTCGTTTTTTTGTTCTTCTTGAATTCGGCGGGCGACGGCATCCTCATTTCATTTCATTCTGATTGAGGTCAAACTGCACATGCGGGGTTTCCCCGGTCGTTTAATTTTGCTGGCTCAAGCTCAGGGGTGGTTGGTGAGTTGAGGCTATTTGCGTCGCTGACCACTTTTTGGGGCCCCGTGTTGAACAGGTCCCCCATCATCTGGGACCGTAACGTTCCAGGCCCCTTGCCGTTGTGCCATTGCGCGAGTATCCGGCCCTTCCCCCCAGCCGTTGCTTTTTGGCATCCACTCCCCCTTGGGTGGTGACAGTCCGGCTTTGCTTTTCGCAAAGTTGGCCTTTGGCACCCGCTTGCGTCCAGCTGTGGCTTGTACAGTCGGACCCTGAAATCGTGACATTTTTTTAAATTTTGTTTGCCCACACGGGGGTAGTAGAAAACCGAAGTCGTAACAATCAACATTTTTCACAGGGGTCTGCGGTTTTCCATTGTCATCCAAAAATTGAGTTTACATGCTCACTTTTGTCCATTTCAGATTCCGTCAACCACTCAGACCCGCACACCCGTGGGCTGCCCATGTAAGGCGCAAGTACATCGTTGTGAACATGCACATCCGCTGCTAAGATACATCGCGTCACTAGATCGTCGCATTCAGCCAGGCAGAATGATTCTCTGCCCACCCAGCCCGGTACGCGGCTACGGAGCCCCGAGTGGCGCTCTGCAAGCCGAGGCCTGTCAAAAACGCGATGCAGCGCGCGTCCTGGGCGTCCTCCGGCCCGGCCCCGCCCAGACAATGCAGCAACGTGTCCCACAGTGCCCCATCGGCTCCTTTTTCGTAGTATCCTGGGTGCAGGGGTTTTGGGTTTTGGGTTTTGGGCGTTTAAGGTTGTTTAGTGTGCTCAGGGTATTGGGTTTGAACCCCAGCAAGGCTGTTGCTTGTAGGCAGGATTGATGAGGGCCGAATTTGTTTTACAACAATGTCTTCCATGTGGCCATGGCAGACGGACCCGGAGATGCGGACAGAGGCGGTGGAGCACCTCGAGGCGGAGAACACGACCGAAGGTGAGCCAGTCGCCAGCCCATTCGGAGATTTCAACGCCACCTCCGCCAGCACCTGGACGGGATGGGCCTGCCGCTGACCCGCCTGTGGCGGAGCGAGCTGCTGCCAATGGGCGCAGCCGCGATGAGGCGTGGGACCGCGCAGTTCCTGCAGTGGAGTGAGCTGTTGCCGATGGGCGCGGCCGCGATGAGGCAGGACCGCGCAGTTCTTGCGGAGCGTGGCCGCCCGACAGAAGCGCGCAAAGGCAATGGCAAGGGAGGTCGCCGTGGCATGGTCTTTCTTGGAACCGCCACTGGATATAGCGGATGAAGGCGATGGCACGGAACCGCCCCTGGCAGACGCGCTGGCGGACGCGCGCCACACCTTCCATGTGCCGGCCAGCCGCCTGCCGGCCCGCTCATGAAGCGGCCGCAGCCTGCGGCACAACGTTGGGGGCCTTGGAACCGACTGGACATACCATCGTGCAGCCGACGCACGGACGAGTTTGGCGACCACTCGCTGGCATGCCCCCGCACAGGTCTCCCTGCCCGTCGGGCAGGAAGGCTTGGGCGGGCCCTGGGTCCAAGTGGCGCGCGAGGCTGTCGGGCCAGAAGGCCAGGTAGTCAGAGGCGCCTACCAACTGCTGTGCCAGCTTCCGGCAGCGCACATCTATTTTGCTTTGTGCGGTGCACAGCGCGGTGTCCAGCTGCAAAGCGCACATTTGGGGGGTGACGATGGCATTGAAAAATTGCAACACAAGACCGCACGTAGTTCTGGCATCGCACACCCGTACGCAGACAGACAGGACTGGTCGTGCAGATGTAAAAATCCGGAAAAAAACAGATTGCAATTTGGCAGCGATCGACGCATTTTGGTTGCAAAACGCAGCTCTGTTTGCATAGAAAGCGTTTAGATGAAGCTCCACAGCGGCAGTAGTGTCTGGAGACCCACGTGCAGAAAGGAAACAGCACAACCACTTGTGCGAGTGAGCATGCGGAAGCGCGTTTACCTGCAGGCCAGCTGATGTAAAGACATTGTTTGGGGCTTGGGCTTCGTTCGTGAGAATTTTGATCCTTGATGGACTCAGAACCAGCCCAATGCTTGCACAACTACGAACAAGCTCATCGAGCAATCGAACTGCTTCGTGCATAGATTTGAAAAAAAAATAACATATCATCTGCATTCATCTGCAAACCGCAGATGGAACAAAAAAGGCATGCCATCCGAAAAATCCGCGCCCCAGCCGCCTATTTGTGCCGTCCATTCAGCCATGGCCGAGTGTAGCATTGCACCAAACAGGCGTGGACTTCTATAAAACGCATCCTTTTCGGACCCCCCTTGGGGATGTTGCAAGTTTTGCTGCAACAAGTGTATCCTTGCACAACGCCGTGTTGACCATCGCAGCCGCCATATCATATGATTTTGAAGCTCCTTGACGGGCGTAGCCAGCTCTGCGCGCTGCCGCCCGGAGGCGGGGCGGCGCTGCGCGCGCCTTTGAGGCACCCATGCGGCGGAGGAAGTCCGCCAACTCGGTGCCAAAACGGCCACCCACCTCAAGCGCCAACACGACCAGCCTGCAGCGACGAGCCGCCAAGAGCTCTGGGTAAGTGGTTTGGCGCTTACGCCGCCCGGCTACAACGGGCGGGATTCGACGCCCCAACATGGCATCAGTTGATCGAAACTACTCGCCCTGAAGAACCGGCGGTGCACAACTTTGGCGACCCCCTGCGGGGATGGCAGCGGGCCGCCACGGCAAGCTTGGATGCGGCAGCGTGCGAGAGCCTTCTTTCTGACCTTGACCCGGCTTTGCGCACGCTACTGTTGTCTCAAGCTGGCCTTGGCGGCTAACGTGCCATCACAGCGCGTTCCACCTCGCCGGAGTTGCGTATGCCCTCGGAGTGCATGCGCGTGGTGTTGTTTCGGCGGTTGAGGCTGCCTTTGCCTCACGCGCCAAGGCAATGCAGATGTCGGGGGAGCCTCGATCCATTGGGAGACCACCGGGCCGCTTGCCCTGTGGTGGGCGTTTTGGGTCTGCGCGGTGCACCTTTGGAACGGGCCGCTGCCCGGATATGCCGGGAAGGTGGGGCGCGTGTCGCAACCAACGTTTTTTGCGCGACATGAACGTGGATGTCCCGCTGGCGGATTCCCGCCGCATTGAAGTGCTAGCCAATGGACTGCCCTTGTGGCAGGGTGCGCAAGTGGCAGTCGACACGACCTGCGTCAGCCCTGTCTCAAGGGACGGGTCCGCACGCGCTGGCGCTGACCGTGTCCCTGGCAAGCCGCGGCGGACAACAAGATTGCGAGCAAAAGGCGGCGGCCACGCAAGGGAGAAGGCCGCCTTCCCCACGTCGTTGCGACGCGGCCTGGCTGAGCAACCCATCCACAACCACAGACAGGGTGTCTCCCACGAAGTGTTGGGAGAGTGTCCGCCCAAGATGCCCAAGGTGTGCAGCTATGCGTGAGGTTTCGGCCGAACGCAAGCCGAGGCCGCAGAAGTGCAGCGGCAGTTGCGCCCTTTTGGTGGCGAGGGCATCCAATACAGGCGGCGAGTCGTTGGCCAAAAGCTCCCGCAAACAACCAAGCACCGCCTCATCGTGGCTGCGGGCGAAGGCCGCCGTGGAAGAGGGCGGCAAGGCGCGGAGCAAGTAGTGACAACGCGGAGCCGCGCACATGAGCATCACCAAGCCCAACAATCTCACTGCCAGAATTTATCAAATCCATTACCTGCGTCATATATGGTCTCACAGCCTGCCAGGTCACAGGAAAAAATTCCAAGAAATCAAAACAAAAAAAAATGCACTCCCCTTTTTTTGTGTAAAGTTCAAGGCTGACTTTACACCCGAAACCTTAAGCCCTGAACCTGAAACCCTAAACTGTGCATCTATGTCTATGGCAGGCCTACTCCAAATTCCAGACCGCTGCTGGGTGCTGAGCTGTTTTTACTGAGCCGGGGGTTCTCAAAATGGGCGTTTCTCAAGAAGGGGGACACTGAGGGACGCGAGAGACATTGAGGCGTAACAAGGGGAAAATAAGAACCTTTTTAATAAGCAAAAAGTGGTTATGTCCAGAAATTCGTAAATGGGGTACAGTGCCCCTATCGGCCCAGGCGTTCAGGGGGTTGTGGGGGAATTATGAGCGGTCACAAGTTGTAGTGAGGAATGCCCACATGATTTATTCCTTCTGCAAGGCTGTCAAGGGCATGAAGGAGATTTTTTTTGCGAACCACAACAGGTTTAGTCATGCTTATTCAGGTTACAAGGTTTATGGCTTGGGTTGTTGGTGATGTTGAGAACGTCCCTCCGGGTGATGAGGCCCGCGGTTGTGGTCAAAGTAGGTGGGGGTTTCTCAAGAAGGGGGGCCCTCAGGGACCTCAAGGGGTATAGAGTGATTACAAAGCGATGAAGGGGTCCCCTTGAACGATGACAAGGACAAGGTGAGTATTGTGAAGTACTCGACTACATTTTTTACAAAGGAATAAAGCTCCGTTGGAAAAATTGGGCGGAATGAACATATTGGGGTATATGGATACGCGGCCAACTTGCTGCGGAACAGGGGGTGGAGTGATTGCCCAGCGTGGGCGGCCCTCGCTGACGCCAATCGAGCCGCAGGCGCCGATAATTACCTCACTGCGGCTACGCAATCCGCCTTCCTACAAGCTTACGGCGGGGTCGGTGTCGCCGCCGAGGCAGCGGCGCTAGCCGAACGCGCGCGCTCCGCCTTGCCCGCATGGCGCCGGCGCAACCCTCGACGCCGTCGCCGAGAGCAGGCAGCATGCGCGCCTGCAGCGCCAGATGGTGGTCCGGGAGGCGTTGCTGAGGGAGAGCATGCGCCTGGAAACCTTCCATGGGCCGACGTGGACCAGATCGACCTGCAGGCGGAATTGCGGCGGCCTGTCCCCACCTTGCAGGACGCGCCGCCTTTCCTGCTCCGCCGGGCTCTCGTCTTTGCGTTGCGGGCGATTCGCGACGCTGATGCCGCAGAGAGCGCCCATGTTACGCCCGCCCGAGCTTGGTCCCTGTTTTTGCTTACGTCGCGCGCTCCCGCAGTCTTTAGCTTGAGCGCGTCGACCGGTACGAACGGGGCGAGCGGTCCGCGTTGCTGGCCGCCGCGCAGACGGCCCGGCCCAGCCCACAGCAAGCCGAGCCGTGGAGGACGCGAAGCAGCACTCCGCCAACGGCGCGAGGCTGCGTGCCGGCTCGTCCACAGGGGTGAAGTCAGCCGCGCCCCCCATCTGCTCACGAGTGGCACCTTGGTGCTGGGCGATGAAGCAACATGGGAAGCGTTGACCGACCCCGCCAAACACCCAGCCCAAGCGCGCACGCCCGTCCCAAATGAGCTGTTCCACTGGCAACCGGGGGAGCCGGCCCGCATCACTGCCCGCGCCATTGCGCAGACGTTGCGCGAGGCCAACCACGGCGCCGCGCCTGGCCTGTCAGGCGCGCGGGCGGAACAGTCTAAACTCCTCCTAAGCGCTGCTGATGGCCTGGAGCTGCTCATGCACGCAGCATCCGTGCTGGCCCAAGCTCGCGCCCCCCCGGCTGTAGCAGCTGCCCTTGCCCTAGCTAGGATGACAGCGTTGCAGAAACCGGATGGCGGCGTGAGGGGCATTGCCACGGGAAATGTCTTTCGCCGGCCGGTGTCCAGGGCGTTGGCGAAAACATGGGCCGCAACCTTTGACAACGCCACGCGTCCGTATCAATACGCTTTGATTGCCCGGACAGGCATGGATGCCCTGGTGGCATGTTTGCGCATAGCTTTGGAGACGGACCCAGATGTGACGGCCGTGTCCTTGGATGGCCGCAGCGCCTACGACACGGTGTCGCGCGCTGCCTTCTTGCGCAAGCTACACCAGGTGGGCCCCGCCCTTCTACCGTTCGTGCGCTTGTTCTACATGCAGCCTTCCGTCTACTGCTGGTGGGACGCAACCGGGACCTGCCGCGACATACACCAAGCAGAAGGGTGCGAACAGGGCGATGCCCTTGCCCCCGCACTTTTTTTGCTGGGCCAGCATGATAGCGGGCGAGGAAGTGTTTGCATACCTGGATGATTTGTATGTCATCACCGGCTCAAAGCGAGCCAGGGAGGGCCTTGATCTCGTCACTTCGCGCGTCCTAGAGCGTTGCGAAATCGCGTCCAATGTCGGCAAGACGCGCGTGTACAATGCTGTCCATGGGGCACCGCCGCGTGGAGTGCACGAGCTCGGGGACGAAGTCTGGCGCGGCAGCCGGCCGTTCGGCGAGCGCGGGTTCACCGCGCTGGGCGTACCCCTGAGTCACCCTGATTACGGCCGCGCATGGGGGCGCTGACGCATACAGGATGAACAGGCATTCTTGGACTACCTAGGCTTGCGCTGCCCAGGGCTGCGCGGACGCGCTGGCATGCGGAGGCGTTGTGCGCCCAGCCACGTTTGCCGCACAGCGCAGCCAATTTGCTGCGGAACGGGGGTTGGAGCGATAGTCCAGCTTGGGCTGCCCTCACTGACAACGTGCCTGCGCCCGGCTCTGCAAGGGAAGCCGGGCCCGGTGACTGGCCAGACGGTTGGCAGTTTCATGTGAAACCGGGCCATCCTGCTTTCCCAGTCCGGCCAACAAGCGGCTGCCTGGCTTACAGCAGCGCCTGCGGACAGGGCCACCAGCCTCCCACCCGAAGTGATGCAAATCGCTTTGCGTCGCCGTCTGCGTTTGCGCTTGCCGTTGGGCCCTGCCACTTGCGGCCAAAGAGCCACGGCTGCGGAAGAGGGCTTGACGTCTGCAGAGTCGGGCGCAGGCACTTTGTCAGTGAGCGTCAGCGGCTGCGCGGACTGTTCCCAGCAATGCGCGGCAGTCCTCATGCGGCCGGCCTGGTTCCGCACGCTAGCAATGAGGTCTCCGGCAGCCTGGGCGCAGGGCGGCGACTAAGGCGGCCCATGGCGCCGCATAAAGCGCACAGGCATGCCAACCAGCTGCGGCCGCTGGGCACAAGAGCCCAGCCCCATCCAGGAGGAGGGGCATGTAGATCCGGCCCCTCGGCCGGAGGCCCCTGTTGCCACCTGGAGCGCGCCCGCACGGGCAGAGGTTGGGTTGCACGGGGACCGGGGTGCTTGGGGCCTTGTTTGGTGTTCGGGCATCGGGCAATGTGGGTGCCACAGCGCCGTCGCAGCATTCTGCCAAAAGCGTGAGGTCGCCGCCCGCTGCGCGGGGAATAAGGTAATCAAGCGACGTCCGTTGCTTGCGACACGGGAGCGCTGATGGTGCCACATGGTGACACGGCCGCTGGCGGCAATGGAGGGAACGGGGGCAAGCCAGCTCTAGCAAGCTCTTCGGCAGCGCATTGGTGCTGGACTTCCCAATGCTGACGGGGCCTCACGTGAATCCGTTGCGTGTGGCCCTGGGTTGGCGTCCTCGCCCACATGCTCGCGGCGCCCCGGCCCCACTGGCCGCCAAGAACGCTGCGCGCCGCGGCACTGGGTGGTAGGCGTCCTGGCTGCTGCAGCAATGTCATTGGCCGCGTCAAGCGCGTGAGGAGCCGCAGCGCGAAGTGAGCGGGGCGGCGCGCCGATGGTGGACGTGGCTGCGGGGGCGTTCGTGCGTGGCAACATGACATGTGCAAAACTGACGTCAATCACAGCTGGTGCACAGGCGCCCTTTCTTTTTGAGACCGCATGCCGAAGTCGTTTGTTCCAAAAAGGTTTTCTGCGGGACGCGTGACCAAGTGCAGGAAAAGAAAATTGCCTTTCTAAGAAAACCTTTCTGCAGCACATGAGAGTTCCCGAGTAGCCGCCCGCTGGAACGGCCGTTCCTGGCGACGTGATGGATTTTCGTTCTCGATGTGTAAAATATTCAATAAGTGCTGGAACAGCTTTTCCCGGCAATTTGATTGAAATCTGTTCTTTAAGTATATGGTTTTTGGTCGTGTAGTAGTACAACATACGTACTGGAACGGCCGTTCCTGGCGACTTGATTGATTTTCGTTCCTTAGTTAGTAGTACAAGTTAAATACTGGAATGGCCATTCCCGGTGACTTGATGGATTTTCGCTCTGGCGTAATTAGTACAACTTAAGTACCGGAACGGCCGTTCCCGCCCTGATCAACACAGCGCTCCGTGGCCGCATGCCAGACCTTTGCCCTTTTTGCTGTCTCCACTTGGCCCGACACGTCGGGCATCACTCACGGTTTGTCCCAAGCATTCCCTTTGTGTTCGGTCGCTAACCTGCGCCGATCTCGCCGGACTCCACAGCCGATTCGACGGCTTTCCGGTCACTTTGATGCGGCGCCTGCGCATTCCGCTTCCACTTCACGCAGCCCGCTGCTGCTGCTGCTGCTGCTGCTGCTGCCGCCGGCCTGTTGATCTCCTGGGTGAGCACCGCGGTGCTTGACCCAGGGCCGGCCCTCTGCGTTCCTTTGGAGCGTGCGGCAAGGCTGGGGCAACAGGACCTTCATATCATGTTCAGTTCCAACGCCAGGATGACCGCCGCCTCGAAATCAATGGCTTGCTTGACTGTGTGGTAGCTGCAGCTGACACCAGGTGACCGGCCCTGGACTCTCAGCTACTCCGGTCCCATCGCTGCCGTCTCATTGTGCTAGCTGTCAAGCCTGGGGACGTTCTAGCCCCCAGAAAAGCCAGCTGGTGCGCCTACTTGGCCGTTCTCGCGCTCGTGCGCTGTTGCTGCAGCTGAAGCGGGCCGCTTGTCTGCCCTCTTTGCTCTTGCAGCTGAACAGCAGTCAGCCTGCTCCCATTACCTCCCCCTGCTACCAACGTAGAACCGGGCCGCGTGATGTCCTCGTGATATGCAAGAGCCCCTCCATCTGCCAGTCGCTTGCTTGTGCCAGCATGGGCGGTTGGATGGTACTTTGGAGTTTTGTTCCTTTGGACTTGTGCGCGCTTTGGCTTTGAGCTCTGCACAGGGACCGCGCTAAATTCAGTTGCGCGAAGGTCCATGGAAAGAAACTTCGAAGGCAAAATTCGTTTGGCTACAGATCCGCGCTTGTTGTGCAAATTATTCAGCGAGATCCTGTTCGCGGAAGTTTTGCGACTTGTAGCTGGCTCCGCGCCCCGTGCGCTGCCGCTGCGCTGAAGCTTTGGAGCGCCCACAATTTTGGCAGCCCAACTCCTTCACTTTGGCCGTGCGACCAAAGACGTTGTCTATCGTCCTGCAATTTAAGAATGGGCTTGGAAAAACATCATATACATCCTTCACAGACTTGCACGGAACTTGCACAGACTTGCAGGGATTTGTGGGCACTTGCATTGGGGATCGTGGCGTCGTGTAGGGTATTTTCTTTCCTTGCATCGTACGGGTTTTTGGGCTGGCAGTTGGGGAGCCCTTCATGGCGTTGCAATATGGATCCGCCCGCCTTGGGATGCATACAGTTTCACACAGCGCATATACCTTCAGGGCCACAGTTCACGACATCGCCATGTTGCTGTCTGATGCACTGACTCGGGGGCTACCTTTCTGTGAGTCGCGTTCTGTGATGCAGCGCAAAGTGCCAGCTATAGCTCTGTACTTTCAAACCAGGTTCGCTTGAACTTTTGTTGCAATTTGTCGACGGTTGCTTATGCGTGTATACTGTGTGTGTTGCAGGGTGAAGATGCCATGTTTAGTAGGTCAATAATAGCCTGCAAGTTTGTGAGCATGCCTGCATCTGTTGGCATTCTCCAGGACACATCTCATGCAAGAGAATCTCCCAAGACGCTAGCTAGCAACACGGCCCCATCAAACTTGCCTGCCATGGCAGCGGAGTAGCCCAACTCACCCATGTACCAAGAGAAATGCGCGTGAACAAATCCACAACGTCAACCTTGGTGACCAAACATCGCAACAACCCCCCACAACATCCTAGCCCACGACCTTCCAAGATTTCCTGTGCATCGCCTGCACAACCCGTTTCATGATCATAAGTGAACCATATGTCCCTCAGCCTGCCCCCACCACACCCCTTTGCATTTCGGCATGCCCAACTCACTTGATCGATGGGGCAATGGCGCCTGTCAGGTGTTCAGCCTAGCTGGGTTCATGGTTCAGGGCAAAGAGTTCCGGGTGTATGAGGCTGGGTTGTAGTGAGGGCTTTGGGATTGCAGATAGCGTGGTGTCAATGTAGGGAGGGGGGGCATGAGCGTTCTTATGCATGGGGTAGGGGTTGTTTGGGAGAATGACGAGGTATATACATATATATATATATATACGGGACATTTTTAGGTGCAAATGAATCCAAAGTGTATTGCTATGGTATGCGTAGGGTCACTTAGATACAAGGAGTCGGGGAACGCAAGTTACAGAGGCGTGAAAGTCTGGAGTTCAAGGTCCATCGGATTGATTGGTCCAGTTTTTTTGTTCGTTCAGACCGTGATGACAGGTCCCATGTGCTTTGCCGAACTAAAGGCCACTGTTTGGGTATGTGGGATCATATGGGGACTGTTGCGTCCACTTCAGGGATCCTTTCTGCATGTTGGAGTTGGGTATGAATGGGTGGGCTCCTATTGTTGCAACAATTTGAGCAGGATTCTCCCTTTTCCTTGGGGGTATAAGGACTCAGCTCACACGGGATCCTGTGTGGGTTCGGTCAGTGGTGTAGGGAGTGTGTGGGCGCAGTGAAAGCTTGAGCTTGAGCAAGGGAGACCCTGGTGTCGTGCAGCGTTTGCTGCAAGAGCCATCGCAGATCAAGTAGAGAGCCAGTAATGGCCAGAACTCATATGATGAGGTTCTGTAGAACCATACTGCAATCTGGTTTGCTATTCGTTTGTTGAGGCCGGACACATGAGAGATACGTGAAAGTTGTTGCATTGTTGGCTCAACGTTTTCAAGGAAGAGACATGTGGCCATTATCAAAGGCAGGTAAAACTCATGGCCACGCATCGCACTTGGAAGATGCACTGCCAAGTGCCTCCAAACGACCCCTGCCTGCTTAAACACTGCCAGCGAATCAAGGCAACAACAGACATAGAAAAGCACTTGACAAAAAAGTGCCCCAAATGTGGGGGAACCTTCCCCGAAAAAGAGCCCCAACAATGATTCCGTCATACTCCCGGTGTGGTTGCAGCAAGCTACTCCGTTCAGTGTCTCGCTACGGTGTCACGCAAGCTATGATTGAGAGTACGAAGGCCATCAAAAGGCTAAAATTTCCTGAGCCAGTGAGCGCTATTCAGTTACTTTTCATACACGCAACCAGACCATGTAAGGTGTATCCAAATTATGTAGCCAAATTTTGTTCCCATCTCGGGCGGGAGACGTTGCCGTGGCGATGGCGCGTCGGGAATCATGGATGGGCAGCGGCGTGCCTGAGCTGTCCTTGCTGGAGTTTGATTTAATTGTTTTGAGAGGGATAGTAGTAGCACGAATAATAGCAGTTATAATAGTAATAATAGTCAGAATGGTGTGAAGAGTAATGATAGTAATAATGATATTAACTATAGTTATTTTAGCTAAAATTTATCCGTCAGCTTTACGAGCTACATGCCATTAATGACAAGATGAATATGTTAACTTTGTAAAGAACTAATCCCAGAACTTCATATCTCCTTAAAGGCACCTAGGACCCTTTGAAAAGGATCGAAACTTAGACAATCCGAGTATAGTAGGATAGAATGAGATAGAATTCGAACATGCTGTAGTATATTATAAGTATACTACGGCATGTTAGGGTACGTGATGGTATATTGCAATTCCATATGATCCTAAACCCTTACACCCCAAGCCCCTACACCCTGAACCCTAAACTCTGAACCTGCGCCCCTAAACCCCCAAACCCTATCAGGTCCTGGTCCGGTGGCGGAAGGAGGGCGGCTTCGGCTACTTGGCCTCGAGAGTTACACGTCATGTTTGTATTATAGGTCTAAGGGGATTACCGTTTAGTGTGTTTTTTAGGATCTAGCGTTTACGGGCTTGGGGCTTGGGATTTTACGCCAAGCGCGTCGAGCTTAGAATTGAGGGTTCAGGGTGGAGGAGTTACGTTTTCGAATTCAGGGTTCAGGGCCTAACCCTTGTCCCAACAATGGGATTTCAGGCTTGGGTGGAGGGATTCAACCAAGAGCCCCTAAACATGGAATATACTTCGGGATCCCAAACCACCAGACCCTGGACCGAAAGGGGTATGGTATGCAACCGACAGATCCTGGCTTAGGTGCTTGACCTTTTCTGGATTTTCGGATGGGCTCTTGCGGGCAGTGCTTGGAGATTGCAGAGACCGTAATCACGACCCAATGATACCTGTACTTACAGCCCAGTTCTAAGCTATGAGGCGCCTGAGTTCCCCCATGCAGTACTATACAGTAATAACTGGATTAAAAGTACCAATTTCAATCCTAAATCCCTTCACGTGGTAAAAGTTGCATTAGAAGTACCAGTTGTCATCCGGTTATCATTGCTTTGAACTTCCAAGCACGCAGCAGGCAAGCTGTTGTTCGAACCTCGAGGTTAGATCTTGTAGGGACCAAGAAGCATCTCGAGCCCGGCTTTAGGAGTGAATGTAGGGACTGTCATAGGGGAATGTATGGTGAGTATGCAATTAGGGTTCCTCATAAGGATTCACTCCCCTCACGTCTCCCTAGGCACCAGTAAGTATTTGCAGAGGAAGGGTTAGGTTTCCAATGGAATCAATACCCTACGCCCTCAAACCTAAAGCCTACAACTTTAACCCCAAAAAGATCATCTTGCAGCGTGGCTGTCTTCACAACCCTTGCAGCACCAGGATTTTGATTCTGGAATGTGGGCCCAACGTAGGCGTTGCAGGCTACAGTTACGTGCTGTTGTTCAGGAACTTAATTTAAGTTACTTTATTGGGGAAACCATATTAAATACAATATATACCCATTATCGTAACTTGATGTGGTAGTTTCTCAAAATAAGGGGACTCCAATATAGACCCCAAAATACTATAGGCCTTATTATAGAGACCCCTAAAAGGTACCCCTAATTTTGGGAAACCCCCATATACCCATTATCGTAACTTAATGTCTATTTGAGCCATAGTCTAAACTCCTAGTATCCCCCTTAATATCCCCTATGGTAGTCCCCTATATAACCCCCATATAACCCCCCTTTAAGGAGTTTAGACTATAGCTCATTTTAGCCTGTATTCTTCATGTTCAGCTGAGGCTTCATCAAGCCTTCCGATGGCAGCGACGATCTGTTCTGCCACGTTAGCCAGCTAAGACAAGTTGAGCCTTAAATGGCACACAGGTTTATAGTCCCCCTTAAGGTAGATAGAATATTAGGGTAATATTGGGGTTATTTAGGGATAATGGAAAAGAAAATGGAAACTACTTTTTAGGGTTTAGGGTTTGTAAGCTATAGCCCCTTAGGTAGATAGAATATGGCTTTGGGTGTAGTTTACTAGGATCCCCATATACCCCATGTTCTATCTACTGAAGGGGACTATAGGGCCAAACGGGAATGGTTTGGGCGGTTTGGGTTTAGGGCTTTATAAAGGGGACTTTAATGGGAACCCCAGCCCCGAACAGGGAACACCAGGCATATAGTAGGAATATATTAGAATATGAGGAACCTGAGAGGTATATTAGTCTTATTATATTCCTACCATATTCTTGGGGTTCCCTGTCTGGGGTGCCGATTAGAACCCTTTAGTTTGGGCTTGGGCCGAACGGGAATAACATCCTCGTCTGAACTTCAGCTATTCTCTGCACTGTGGCCCCAGCCCTGTATCCCACAGATGCCACCTGTTTAGTAAAGCCTCGGTCCTAGTCCTAGATGAACCATCAAACGCCCAAAACCTTTACTCCTCCTCCTCCTACTACTACTACTACTGCTACTGCTACTGCTACTGCTACTGCTACTGCTACTACTACTACTACTACTACTACTAGTACTACTACTAAGAAGGGTTATATAGGAGCAGAGAAGGGGGATATTTGAATAATGGATAGTCAAACGGAAGAGCAAATGGACAAAGGGGAACTGCGGGTGCAACACATATTTTTTTAATCTTAGGCACCTCCATGGAATCCTATACCAACCCTTTACATAGAATGAAACCGTAAGCAACCTCAGGGAATCCGAAAAGGAGAACACCTTTCAAGCCTGAATCCTAAACCCTAAACCCTCTAACCCTATAAGCAGAACTGTTAGGAGGGCACCATCAAAGAGGGCGACCGAGTCCGTTACACGGTGACCCAGGATGGCTTGTCGGGGAGCCTTGGCTCTTCGTACTGGGGGTTTATATATGGGTTATATTGGGATAATGGAAAAGAAAATGGAAACTACTATGGTCTATTGGGTTTATATTAGGGTTATATTGGGGTTATATACTGGGTAAGCCCCTGGGATATTGGATATTTTCCCTAATGGCTTGAATAAGGGACCCTATATACTAATATTTTTCAAAGGGTTTTAGGTGCCAATCCAGCATAGAGCTGCAATCTCAACTCCTTAAAGGAGGATTCTGAAGGGGGTTATTTAGGGTTCAGGGTTGGGGTGTGAACTCCTTAAAGGGGGATTATGCAGGGGGTTATTTGAACTCGTTAAAGGGGGATTATGCAGGGGGTCATTTAGGGTTCAGGGTTGAGGGTCTGAACTCCTTAAGAGGGGATTATGTAGGGGCTTATTTAGGGTTCAGGTTTTCCTTAATGGAGGATTATGTAGGGGGTTATTTAAGGTTTAGGGTCTAAACGGACCTCAACATGATATCGGTATCTAGGGTTTAGGATTTGTGGGTTCCAGGATTTTAGGGCTTCGGTTTAGGCCTGAAGGCTAAATTAAACATGTTCGGGGTTTAGGGGTTCTACGCTTTAGGTTCAGGGCTGGATTTAACGTGGGGTTTAAGAGATAGAGGGAGAAGAAGTAGCTGGAGACAAGATTCTGGAGCAACCATAACGTGTCCCGCACATTCCTTCATGCTAGATCCTAAGCCAGAAAGTCTTGAACAACCTAAATCCCGCAACCATTAACTGCCAGACCCATGAAACCAAAGCCCCTCACACATCCGGAAAAACCCTGCCCTAAACCCCTAAAAGTCGTTAAATCCCCCAAACCATCCCCAACCCCAAACCCCACATCAATGGACAAGAATTTTTAGAAACTCTCTAACTTACCAAAACCCCATTCCCAACCCCCCAACCCCACAAACCCCAAGGAAGCGCATGGCGGGAAACGTCGTCCTGGACTTGACCCACGGCCGCAGCCGGAGCCGACGGAGGCGAAGAAGGCCGGCCGGAACATTTGAGTAGTATCTTATTTGGGGTTTAGGGTTTAGGGTTTAGGGTTTAGGGGTTTAGTTTTTAGGGTTATTTTATTTGGGGATACTATGGTACCCATTATTACCCCAATAATGGAGAATCAAATGGAAAAGAAAATGGAAAATGAAATGGAAACTGGGATTATATGGGCGTTATTTGGGTAGTATTTTATTTGGGGATACCATGGTACCCAATATAGAGTAAGATTATAGCCTCCTTTTGGAGTATAGTATTTTATATAAGGAATATAATCTTACTAGGTTCAACCACCCAAAAAAACTACTCATTTGGGGGTTTCCCCAAATTTGGGGATACCTTGGTACCTTGAGAGGGGGTTATATGGGGTTATATGGGGTTATACGGGGTTGTACAGGGTTATACGGGACTGCGGGTTTCCCAAAACTGGGGGTTACCCTTCTGGGTTTACTGTAAGAAGGATTATAGTATTTTGGAGTCCATGTTGGGGTCCCCCTCCTTGGGCAAACTACCATGTCTGATCAGCTGGAAGGAAGGGAGATCGTGCATAGCCCCGAACACTTAAGTGGCCTAGTCTTTCACTTTACATTCTATGGCACACCTTGTTTTTGTTCCTTCATGTTCTAGCCCTGTCCCTGTCACCACCTGGGCTCCGCCTGCGGAATAATTCCTGGTATTGTCCTCTGGACGTGTGGGTCTCCTGTCAAATGCGGAATCAGAGAATCCCAACACTGCCTAGACCCGAAACCACAAAGCTAACTTTACTGGCGAGGTCCTCCAGTAGCAGCAGAAGTAGCAGCCGCAGTCGCAGCCGTGATCGCAAGCGACGCAGCAAAGGCTGCGAGGGCCAAGCAACCACTGCCTGCGAATAGTCAACCTGCCCACCTACCCCAATCATGCATCTTCCCGCCAGCCCCACGACATAATAATGCTACTCATTAAACTGTAGCGGAAAAATCCTTATTAGGGTTGTGGGCTGATTTTTCGGGAAGGGATTGTACAGAGACAAAACTGGGATTGCGCTGGGCTTCAACTTTAGCGGCTGCGGTGGGACTATATAGCACAGGACTGCATACGGGGAGCATACCCATGTCAGGTCTCTGGGTCCCGGGTCATAGTGACAAATTCAGCATCGCCTTCGGTTGGGAGTTTCTCAACAAACCCCCCCTGATTCTTCATGTGGAGCCTATCATTACTTCATAGTCCACATTTTTTCAGAAGCCACATGCGTGTCTTTCCTGATGTGAAGTTTGACGCCTTTCTAGGATGTGGGCTTTTTGGTCAGGACGGGCCCAATCTTCATATTCCCAAGGGTGTTGTCCAATGACTAGTTTTGGTGGTCCCGAGCCTTTAAGCCTGAACCCTAAACAGTGTTTGCATTCATTTTCTCATTTTTTTCAGCGGATTGTCCTTTACAGGGGTAATATACCCATATGTCCCTCCATAGTTCCCATCGTCAAAGCGCCGCCCCCTGATGAGTAACCTTGCAAGTTCTGCTGAGTATGTCAACAAGGGTCCCGGGAGGTAGCTGGAGAGTCAGTACTTTTAGCATCTTTCAAGGTTGGCCTTTGCTGCAGCCAATTCTTGAGACAGCAGGGGGCTTCACGCATAATTCTTGACGGTCCAAAACCGTGGAAGTTCAAGATTGGATCTGCCATCAGCCCCGAATTGCAACCCCCTTATGCATGGAAACAACAGCATGGTTTTCTCCCCATGCGGACGATGAGATGTTGCAGGAAGCAAATCCCGAGATGCTTCCAAGGCGAAGGAAGCAGATAAAGAGAAGGACTGAAAGGGCTTGGGGTGAAAGTTGCGATTTCCAGGCTTCTTGATCATCAGCCACGCCATGCAGAAATCTCCACGTTGGCCCAACCCAATAAGTTATAGCCACTAAATAATTTGATATAGGCTTTATGTAGCACCTCACCACCTTCCGCAGTGTTTGACACGGGCGCAGCGGCAAATTTGGCAAATGGATTTCATCAAGCCGGTCCCTTCTAATAAGGGGCCACGATTTTTTCAATTTGGCAACCTACCATATGAGCTATAGTCTGAACTCCTTAAGAGGGGTTATATAGGGGATTATATGGGGGACTATTATGGGGGTTATTGAGGGGATACTAGGAGTTTAGACTATAGCTGATGTAATGTCGCCCCACGGTTTGTATCTGATGAGCTTCCCCAGAGTGACCTCAAGATTATCCTTCATGGGGACGCCCAGGGACGCCCAGAGTACCGCTACAGCCTCCGGATATGCCCCCAAGCCCCAACTTTTCGCCGGAGGTATTACTATTGTCTCTCTTATCGAACTATGAGTATTAATTATTGTCATACCTGTCTAGAAAGCGGGAACCTGTCAGGGGGGCGTGCTGGTCTTGGGCGACGGCTCCTAAGCCAAAGCCTTTACCAATCCGACCATGAGGGAAACTGGGTTGTTGTTAAAGAACTTCATTTAATGAAGTTCCTGAACAACAGCCCAGTAAGTATAATAAGGAACCTGATTAGTTTTTTATACTTTTATTATGGACTTTCAACATTCCTTAACTGGAAAGAAAAAACCGCAGCCTAGGAAAGTCAACCTCTGCTTTTGCCGTTTCTTGCAGCCGGGATACCCTTCGAAGTATCCTGACCCCAAGATTAAGACCCTCCCGCCGTAGCTTCAACTTTAGATGTCGAGGACAAGGAAGGAAAAGAGAAGGCGAAGGATGCAGAGAAAGAGAAAACAAAGTCCAAAGACAAAGAGAAGTCTAAGGAAAAGGAGAGGGACAAGGAAAAGGAGAAGGACAAGGAAAAGGAGAAGGACAAGGATAAGGACAAGGCCAAAGACAAAGATAGAGAGAAGGACAAAGACAAGGACAAAGACAAAGCGAAGGACAAGAAAGACAAGAAGAAAAAACACAAGGATGATGACCAAGAGAACGCTGGAGAAGAAGGGCATCAAGAGAAAAGCAAGGCTGACAAGAAGGAGAAGTCAAAGGACAACAAGAAAAAGGACAAGGACAAGGACAAGGCAAAAGAGAAGGATGTCGGCGAAGAGTGAGCTAGTGAATTCCCAAAAGCAGGGGCCTGGAAAGCTGTGCATGCAGCAGATTTATGCTGCGGCGAACGGTCTCCTGCATGACATATGCCTAAACGCTAAGGTTCTGGTAGTCTAGAATCACGCAGACTTCTGTCCAAATAAAAAGTATTCCCCTGCATGTGGACAAGGCCCCTGGTTTTCGGAAACTGGCAGGTCGTCAGTCCAGTGCAGGGCAGTGCCTGATAAAGTACTGCAGAGCATTGCATTGGCTTTGTAGGGTTTCGCTCAGACTATGAGTCACTTTATGCGGATACCTTTGGTACCGATCCAAAATTTCACGCCTAGTTTGGAGTACTTAGATCCCTGCTTGGTGTATTTGGTTGCGAATTGAGGGCATGATATTGCACTGTCCTGCATTGGCCGTACTTACGTCACTTAGAAACTTAAAACTTGAAAGGTTACGCTTTCATAATCTATGTGTAGCTAGTGCGCATCTTAGCCCAGAACTTTTTCTAAGTGGTCTGGCCCATACAAAATTCCTACACAAGTTTTTTTTGCAAGCCCTTCGAAAATTTCGGTTCTCGCAATATTTTCGAGCTAATTCTCCGTAATCCCTGCAGTCACCAAACCCTAAGCTACACGCCTACTCCCTTAAACTAACATGGCACCCCATGCAGACCCATCTTCAGAGGACAGAGGGTTTTTTGGCGTTCCATTCCTTTTTGGGTTTTGGGCCTCCTTACGTTACAATCAAGGCATGTGGGGACAGTCCCTGCAATGCGGTTTATAGGGATTTGCTGGGGTACCTTGCTTTTTCGACAGCTTCAGGGTAGAGCCCTGAATCTTTTGAAAAGACTGTGTTGAAAATTTCCTCAATATCTATGCCGCCTAGCTAGGGCCAGGGCCTTACGTTGAGACTCGTATACGGGATGTTGAGCATCTTTGTGCAGCGCCTTTTCGGTTTTGCGCGACGTACTTGTTAATTGGGCAAAAGCTGTGAGAAGAGGCTTAAGCCTACGCGCTTTTTGCGATCATCGTACCGGTCCATGTCATGCACCCCCTTTTCTGACCACAGTACAGGTCATCAAACTTTTCGGTCCAGGCAGCATCCAGGCAGAGGTCGTCCTGGAATAGCAGTAGACATGACGGCTAGATTACTTTGGTAAGCTGGAGTGGCAAGGCCCATTTTGGCACCAGTGACGCAGCAGAACATGCTCCCGAAACAGAACGGGGTACCCCGTAGAATGTCTAGTCTACATACATCACGAAAAATCCCGTGTCGGGCCATGATTTTGATAGCTCCTTGCATTTGCAAATCACGTACGAGAGGTGGCCATAAGCTGCGATAGTTGCTAACCTTTCACCTTAACCCTTTCAGCTTTCGCTTTCTCGTGTAGAAGGGAAACTGTATGCCTATGCTTTCAGGGTCTAAGGTTTAGGATGGTATCATAGTGCCTGCAGACCCTATGATGCGACATTGCGACGGAGCATGGGCAATGATTGCCATGCATGAAAATGTACTTCCTTTGCTGTCTCGAAGAGCTATCAGCGTATGTCCTTGCAGGCGGTTGGCGTCTCATACCTTCCTTTGAACAAAGGCAGGTTCTCTTCCCTTTTTTTCTGAACATACATGTTGTTTGTAGTGGGCTGCAAGTGTCTACCCGTTGGGAGGGGACATTTCAGATCGGGAAGTGAACTAGTAAAGAGCACGCGGGCTTTCGAAAGTTCCTTGCAAATTCAGATTTTAAAGGGGGGGTGGTGGCATAGAGCACGTGTAGCTGGCAACCGCGCTGGTCCAGAGAAAGCCCGCCGAGTAGTCGAGTTTTGAGTGTTTCACGACAGGTGATATACCATGCAGATGGAGCCTAGTTTCAGAAAATTAATGAATCACAGGCTTCTCAAAACAATCTTTATAAGATCTTTAATGTTGGGCAAGCTACATCGACCTCACCTGCCTTGCCCAAGTCTTTGCAACTAATATGATTTACCCGATTCAGGGAGACCCCCTTATCTCTTTGTAATCCGCAATCTGTCCCAAGAAGCAAGATGCGTTTTTGGACGTTTGGGCCTAGGTGCGCGCATGGGCCGCATGGATTGGATTGTAGGTAGGGTAGGCCGGCCCTAAACCGTAAAACCTATTACGTACAACCTAAACCCTAAACCAGAACAGACAGGGCCTGCTTTGCCACTTCTACCAGGCTCTTGAACACGCTCCTTGTATCCGCGAGTCATGCAGGCTTTTAGGTTCAGGCTAACCCAGACCCCTGATTAACAAACCCCCTCCCCTTAATGGGGATTATAATAGGGATCCTAATATTAAGGTCGCTTAAAGGAGGGGGTTTATTAAACATGGGTCCCCATCTAACCCGTATATAATCCCCATATAACCCCTATATAATCCCTATATAACCCCTATATCACCCCTATCAATCCCCATACAACCCCCAAATAATCCCTATATAACCCATTAATCATGGGTCTACATTGATAGGGTTTTAGGCTCTGAGGTTGGCTTGAAGTGCACCAACAAGTGCCCTTGGGCTAGAGGCTCCTGCTGCGCAGCCCCATGTTTCCCCTATGTGATTCCTTAGTGTTTTTGAAAGACTTCGGCGTCTTGCTACTGCAATGCAACACGCACACACTCGTACATTTCATGCTTCCAAGAAGTTGTTGACATCGCTGAATTATGCATGTCCCTAGGGCCCCCTAAAGAGTCGTTGTCTTCATCCGAAGAACCGCTCAAAAGGACCCAAACAGATCATGTGCCTTGGTGAAGTTTCGGCCGCTATCATGAGAGACATATGCATCACACGGAGTTTTCTCAAAACCATATGCCTTGGAAATCGCCAACAGGCGCCATGTGGGGGTTTCCAGATATGGGTCCCCTGTGGAGGTCTCCTAGGTGTGTTGAATAAGGTCATTCAGAAGGCTGAATGTAGAAACAATAGCTGCCTCCAGTTCTTGTGAAACTGCATTTGAGCCTGACCTCAAATCCCTTTCTAATTTTGTCGACCTCAACTTAAGCATACTTTCAATCTCCTACTCTCATTATTTGGGCATATAGCTCAAAGGTCTCCTCTCCAGGTCCGACAACCTTTCACTTCTGACTTGAGTCACTAGACGTAGATGGTAGAAGGGTTTCGACTTGAGTCGTCCTTGACCATGACTACCGACATCACTTGTCTTTGAGCTGCCATCTCTATTACATATGGTAGTTTCCCAAAGTAAGGGGACCCCAGTATAGACCCAAAATACTATAATCCCTATTACGGGGAACCCCAAACCTAAACCCTAAACCCTAAACCCCCCCATATGTTCTCCTAGGTCTTTTGTTGCAAGGCTTCGTGAAGCCGATTCTCCGTGATGTTTGCTTGTGCTTACCCGGTGTTTGGAAGCGAGGCAGGGGTGTTCATGATGTTTTTATACGTTTTAGGTAGCCACGCGGTTTAGGGTTTAGGGTGTTCTCATCAGCGTTTAGACCTTCAGGCTCAGGGATACGAGCCCAAACATTTTTTTTACTGGAGAATGCTTGCACAACGACCTGGGGACGCTGTAGGCATCCCAACTTTGGCGGGCTCTTAGCTAAACCCAGGATGGATCTAAGGTGCTTCATGCATATAGTCCCCCTAGATGGAATATGGGGTATATAGGGATCTCAGTAAAGTATACCCAAAGCCATATTATACCCAGATGAGGGGGACGAAAAATGGTGAGGAATACGCACCATTTTATTGCAGCCTCGGGCTCCCTTACAGTCACTGGCCTCTGCCCCTTCATCGCGGAGCTATGCGGAGGAAAAGGAGTGGTAGCCTCAACACCCCAGAAATGCTTGCCAAGAAGTTCCATGGCAAGTCCCAGAAGAGAATTGTGTTACAGAGGTTTGCGGAGAAGGCCCGAAGCTGCAGCAAGAGGCGCTTGCGGAGGTATGCCTTCCACGTGGCTTCATGGTTTGCTTGTGCCCCCCCACATTACATCCCCGGACCACTGGAGATGGAGCTGCTTCTGGATTATCTGTTCAAGCTGGGAGGGGGGCAGTTGCCAGGTCGGCTCCAAAAGGTTTTACCACAAACACTGGCCTCGCTTGAGAGCATGCAGCTTCCTGGTTCGGCCCTGGAGGAGATGCGGGAGAGGTTGAGAAAGACGCTTTACCGATTCCGGTGCTGCCGAAGCAGAGCTGAGGTGGATCTTGATTCTGAAGCGCAGGAGGAGTCTGAGGTGGAGCGGCGGGAGGAGGATGAGGAGGGCTACGAAGAGGAGCACGCAGGAAGGGAGGCATCTGCCGAATCTTGCGAAGTGCGGGCTGTTGAGGCTGTTCGCCTGGAAGAGACCGAAGAAGAGGTTCTTGCAAATGGCTGTGAGGATTGTGACAGGTTGTTACACAGTGCGTTCTCCAAAGAGCAGGCCAGGCAAACAACCTTTCTGGCTTCGGAGTTTGCTGCAATGCCAGAGGATTCCGCACCACCGCACCTCTTCAGGAAGATGAATGACTGGTCGAACATGGTGAACCGCGAAAAGCTAGCCTTCCTCAAAAAGCTCCAGCTTGCAAGCATCTAGGGCATGTTTTGAAGCAAGCCATTTTGGGGGCTACATCCGCAAGAGCGCCGGGAATGAATTCCTTCAGCGATCTGCGCGGAAGCAGAAGCTTGATAGCCAATCCTGAACAGCTAGCAATACCCCTTCCAGGCCAAACCCAGACTGTCATGATACTGTTGATATTAAAAATCCTGCATGAGCTTACTGTACTATAGTACCATTACTCCCAAGGTATGAGGTACTTCGGCGGTCCACTAGGATTTAAGTATCCACCGTATCAAACATTCACAAGGTAGGGTCACCCGCCTGTCTGAGCGTTCGAGTTTGCTTATCTTCCGCCGAGGCAAGAAAGGAGGCAGCCAGAGTGTACTCGCAGATGCCATTTGCGCGGTTGCAGCTGCCTTGTCGGCCCCCAGCCACTGGGCCACACGAGAAGAGATTTACAATTTTTGAATCGCTGAGCCATGGGGATGTCCTGAAGCAAGGACCCCAAAACTCCTATGCCTTAGGGTATTTGAGGAGCCCCTGGCATGATTGGCAAGCAGTCTGAAGGAGTTAGGAAGAATGGTTTCCCACATGGGTTCCGGGAATCTCCAAGGAACACTTCTGGAATGTACAGATGGAACTTGGGAATGTGCAGATGGTGCAGACAGCAGTGCTATAGCAGAATCAGATACGGCACCGAAGCTTCAGCATCGGGTCAGGTCCCTGCTGTTACTTAGCAAGCTCTTCATCAAACGTTCAATGTTGAAGCATCGTGGTGCGATGTGTTTCTTTGACCCTAACGGTTTGGCACCAACTAGGCTTCAGCTGCTGCGAGACTGGAAGGCCAATGGTTTTGATAGCAGTTCGATCCACATGACGCTGATGCATGTCCAACGGCAGCTATCCACGTTCGAAGCTCCGTTGACCTTGGAGAGGTTCTGCTCCTGCTCAGATGTTTTGCGGTCCACCTTTTCCTTGCCAATAGGAGGATGATAACTAGGGATCGCCAAAGGTACGGTCTTAAGATGAGGTTTTGTTCGTTTTCAGGGTTCCACTAAGGAACGCAAAGTAGGAGACCTCGGGCTTGCCGCAGCAGCTCCTGACTGGCTGGCAATCCGGCAGACGCTGGAGGATTTGCTGCAGCCTGCCTCAGATCAAGGGGCTGGAGAGTCCAAGCGGAAGCGAACACCATTGTTGCCGTACTACAGCACAAAGGAGGCTACGGCACAAGCATTGACTGCATTGGGCGGCGCTGGCACCCTACAACAGGTCCGGGTTCATCTCCGCAACCATCCAGACTTGCTTGCAGGCGCCAATGCTTCCAATCTGGAGCGTATCCTGACAAACATGCGTTTGATCAGGTACTGCGAGCGGCGCGGCAAGAACGAAGCAGGCGAGGACATTTTTGGCTTACCTGCCGCTCCGCGCCCGCGGGGGGTCCAAAGCAGGCAGGGAGGCTTTGTGGCAGCTATGCAAACTCCTGAGGCCACCTTTTTTGGCCCGGTGAGGCCATGCCCACAGTCGGCAAGCCGAGACTACGAAAAGCTTCTGCACATGCGTGAGATAATGACTCCAAAGGCGTTGGTAGATGAAGTCTATGCCTGGGATGGTGCAAAGGTGGGGAAGGGCTACAAAGGGAGACTGCGGCGCGCAAAACACTTGCATGTCACCGCCCAGGCAGCGAAGCATTTCTATTTAAAGAGTTTTATGGTTGTCAGAAATAGCTTGCACAAGTCCACCCGGAATGAACTTTGGTTTACATTCTAGAAGGGATCTTGCGATGAAAATTCATCGGAGAGTTCATTTGGGACGATACTGTACTTTCCGTGAGCTACGGTCAAGATTGGTGCTACCGAGTTGCTTCGCCTGACATGTTCCCCACTAGAACCCAAAGTCCATTGCCAATATTGATTGAAGTGAGAAATCTTCACATGGCTGATGAGGATAGTTGTTGTTCACGTGAGCTAGCTGAAGCTCCTGAAAGGACGGATGGGGGGTATGTAAAGAAATATATAGGGGACCATGATTAGAGGGGTTGTGAAGGGGGATACTAAGAGTTCAAACCTAAACCCTAAACGCTATATTTACATATTTATGAGCATATATATATATATGCGGGACTGTAAGAGGGTTATTAAGGGGGACAGGGGTGTAGTCCAGTACCAGGCCTGACTTCCTCACAAGAAGAACCCGTACCAGAAGACTTGAGTGCTTGGGCTTCTACTTCCCCTTTAAGTGGAGAGAATATGGGGTATATGGGGATCTTATTAACATCCACCCACAGCCAGATTCTATTGGCTTTTCTGTCATGCATCGCCGTTCAGTCCAGGATGCCGGAACGCAAACTGACTGAAGGGATTGTTTTCCAGGAACCTTTTGGCCTTCGAGGCGATCATCGTCATTTCATTTGTGGCTGCGGATGCGGTCTGCTTTCCTGCAGTAACTGGTGCCCCAGGCAGACGTAAAAGTCCTCCAGTTTAAAAAAACTAGATACCCCAGTAGTACCCTTTTGCCCTTTTTATTTTGGGGTCTACTCATTAAAGTTGAACAGTAGGAAGAAGGGCACCCTTATCATTAATGGGTTACTGGGGAACCTAGAAAAAACTTGCGGGACCCTAAACCCTAAACCCTAAATCCTAAACCCTAGAACCTTAACCCTGCTAGCGAGACGAGGCTGTTCGGTCCGGGCACGCGTGTCCGTCTACATGGCCTGCAAGCGAAGCGGGCAGCCCAAGGGAACCACATCTACTATAGTCTAAGCTCCTTAAAGGGGATTATATAGGGTTTAGGATTTAGGGTTTTGGATTTTGGTTTAGGCTTTAGGATTTAGGGTTTAGGGTTTGGGGTCTAAACTCCGTGAAGGGGGTATATAGGGGGTTATATAGGGGAGTACCCTAGAGGATATTTGGGGGGATACTAGGAGTTTAGACTACAGCTCACATGGGTATGTGCTGTAGTCTCCTTAGGAACTATTTGATTTTAGTATAACAGTATAGGCCTAGGGAAGTATTAAAAACGATTTGTTTCATATGAGTCTAGTGGGGTTACAGTTTCGGTGGTCTTTAGATGATGAAGGATCTCTTTGTATACGGGCCGGGGGAATCCCTGAGTTTGGCACATAACATTGACGTTCCAGGAGCACCTTTGCGAAAATCTCGTCGTATAGGTGCAGCAGGGAGGAGTTGTCTAGGAGGGTTTTCAATTGAGAGCTTGAAACGACATTTGGTAGGTGTTGAAGCACGCTAGGCGAATTCACCTTGTTCATTTTTGTGCAACATTGTGCACATCGTCACGCAAAACAAGCGATTCATGGAGTTTAGGCACCCTCGCAACGACCTGAATCCGAACCTCAAGGAGCCCCCAAACGCTTCACCATGAGCCCAGAACCGAGCCCCCTATACTCGGACATACCGTCAGCCCCCTATACTTGGACAGACCGTCAGATCTTTGACTTGGGGATTTGGAGGGTGAAGCAATCCCTCCCCCTGAGCCCCAAACCCTGACACCTAACCGTCCGGAAGTTGGGATTCGTTTCTACGCAATGGAGTTTGAAAGGGATTTGAGAGGGATTTGGGGAAGGTGCCTGAGGCCTGGGAGGGCAAGGGATCTGAGCAAATTCTGGTGGAGATTCGGCCATTCCCCCTTACCGTCCCCATTGCCGCAATAGGCAAGAGGGCAAAGGAAACCCCAATAAGGACAGATGCTTTGAGAGGACCCAAGGTAAGGATGCGACAAAGTTGAACATGGATTGCAGAGTGTTGGGTTGAGGGGTTTGAGCATAAATAGGCAGGGATTCGAGCAAGTCAGGGAGTCAAGAAATTTCAAAACAGTGATGTGACAAGTTGGGTCGCGACGTTAAAGAAGTGTGCGAGGGCTTGAGCAACCAAAAGCCCTAAACCTTAAACCGCGTTGCACTTGTTCCTTACTTCCCATTTCCTATTTCTCAAGTACCCAATGCTATGTTGACGCATCCTGGTTTTGATTTTCTTGGTTCCCTGCCCAAATTTGTCCGAATCCCGGCCAATTTGCGCAATTCCTGCACTAGTAAATCCACCCTCAAGTTTTCAAAATCCTGGCCGAACTAGTGAGATCCTGGTTATTTGAAGGCCAGTCATTCCGCGCGTTGTAGGGTTGAGGATTTAAGGATCGATAAAAAGTAAGCCTCCTAGATGACATCTGAGACTTGGTGTAGGTTTAGGGTTTGGGAGTAGGGTTGATACAGACCTTATGACTCTAATGCAGCCCCTAGAGGCTCTTATAAAGTCCTCGTTGTGGGGTTTGGGATTCCCAGCATCCTTTTGTTCCCTGCAGACAAAACCAGTGCATGAAGTTGCAGATTTCTATAAACCTCTATTTTTCACATGGTTTTCCATTTGATTCTCGTTTGTTTGGGATTACTACGCCATACTATCCCTATATGCTCCTTATATATCCCTCTCAAACTCTTCATGCTCCCTATATAGCCCTAAACCTTGAGCCAACGGCCCTCACCCGTAATCCTTAAATAAGCCCAGATGTTCCCTCTAATTCGCTATGAAGCCCTGCACCCCATGACCCCACATGAGCTACGGACTAAATTTAGGTTTGGGGGACCTATAGGGGATATATAGGGGGCTATAGGGGGACCTACTTAAGGGATATACTACAATTTAATCCAGGACTCACATATTACAACCCTACCTGGAGGCCTATGGACTTAGTAACCACTTATAACTGGGGTGATAACCCTACTTATGATTGGGGTAACCCCTATAAGTCCATTTAGGGGTTATAAGCCCAGTTATAAGTGGTTACTAAGTTCCATGGGCCTCCAAGTAAACCCTAAACAGCGGCTTCATCGCAGAGAGCCGAGGCCGGAGCTCAACGGCAAGGAAGGCATCTGCTGCAGCCCCGAATCGATGTGGGAAGATTTAGGTTGGGTTGGGCCCCCACCCACTAATAGGGTTTAGGATTGAGGGTTTAGGGTTTAGGGTTTAGGGTGGTTGGGTTGGGCCCCCACCCACTAATACGGTTTAGGGTTTAGGGTGGTTGGGTTGGGCCCCCACCCACTAATAGGGTTTAGGGTTTAG